>JAEANM010017188.1:0-13026 GCA_017656035.1 Myanophis thanlyinensis
AGTTCCTGGTTAAGTGTCCGTATTGCTTGTGGAAAGAAGCTTTTCCTCATTCTTTCTGTGTTTGCCTTCAGGGAGTGGAAACGCTTTCCTGATTGCATTGTGGTAAACAGTCTGTTGTTGGAATGGCTGGGGTCCATCACTATCTTCATAGTTTTGGTTCAGCAGCATTTGTTATAGATTGCAGTTGTTATGGAGTGCAGTTCAGGGAGTTTGATGTTGGATTGAGATTGAGTTGGATGATGCGCTCAGCTGAGTGTACCACCCGCTGTAGTGCTTGTCTGTTTTGCATGGTGCTGTTCCCAAACCAGGTTGTGATGTTGCTCATCAGGATGCTCTCTACAGTGCAGGAATAGAAGTTTCTGAGCACCTTTGGTGGTAGTCTGAAGTCCCTCAGATGTCTGAGGATCCAGGAGAAGAGCCTTTTCTGTTATGGCTCCCACCCTCTAAATATTCTCCTATTAGAGGTGAGGTCTGCCCCTACACTCCTGGCCTTCCAAAAGAGTCTAAAATGTGACACTAATACTTGGCTTGGGTGTAGTTAGAGAAGATTCTCACCGTCAGCCACCAATCATCTTGGTTTATAACCTTAACATCTCTATTCAATTTTATAACTTTTTTAGCACTTTTCAACTTTTTATTATATTGTAAGCTACCCAGAATCACTGCATGAGTGATATGGGCAGCAGAAAAATGAAATAAATTAATCAAATAAAAACCATTCTCTATTTTGGGCAGAAATTATTTTTACTCCCTTAAGTATCTTCTATTACACTGAACAAAGGATCCAATCTCAATGAAGCATTTGGCTGACTCACTATTCACTTGGTGAAAGTCCCTTTTCTGATGGAACCATCTCAAAATCTATGAGACAGTATCTCACATTATTAATACCCTATGACATTCCTGTGACCAAGAGCAGTTTTATTGTACCTTTCTCGCTTGCATTCACATTACCTTGACTGCTGGAAGAAAAGCTCAGGAGTTTCCTGTCTTCTTGTTCAAAAGGTCCTGAAACTCATAAGCTAAGGCTGAACTCTATAGTTCAAGTAACACTTTTCTAACCTACAATTATATATATATACTATATATATAGGACAATGTCTTCTATGTCCCATTCAAAAGTAGCAGAAAACTTTTACTTTTTCTTTGAAAATACCAAGGAAGCATAAATCAGTCTTCAGAAAAACAAAGGGACACTGCACTGCAGTTCTAGCAAATGGTATTTTATATTCTGAGCATTGAAAAGAGCTTGTAGTGGCATTACACTGAAATTACCTTCTATTGTACAAGGTGAAGAGTTTTCTTTAACCACACCAATGCATGCAAAATACAAAGACACGAGTTGAATGTCCGTAGACTCACTGTCAATGCCCTTTCCCATCACAGAGAGGAAAGGCTTCTGAACAGAATTATAGACTTAACGGTTGTTATAATATCATTACAACTGCCTTGTAGGCTACAAGCTACTTATTTGCACATTAGACATTACTTACATCTTCCAAAGCTGATTAAAGGGAAAATTGGACTTTGCCCAAAAGATGGAGCCTGATTTCATTGTAATGGGGATGGGCTGGCATGAAAAGGAGTGGTGATAAGCACTGATCATTTAGTTAATGTTGCTTTTATTGATCAGTAAAAAGCCTCTAAGTTTGCAGATCATTCTTTATTGGGTAATAAACTTTATAGTTTTGACTGTCCTAAGGGAATGGATTTTATGGATCTTCATTTCTATAGCCAAGGTTGTTAGTAGCAGGAGGCACAGAGGTTGGATGCAATTACTATATTTCCACAGAACTAAGTGATCATGCTAGGCTGCTCAGTAGGAAGAAAATTAGTCTTTGTCTATTTCTAAATATTTGGGTCAATATTGGGAGCTTTTGTGCTTGAGGAAATATTTGTTTATTTTGCTTTACCTGCGGCATTAATTCTGATACAAATTTTTGTGGAAGCAACTTTGGAAAAGTTCATCCACTGGTGAAAACTCTGTTGTATTATTGATAGATAAATGGAGTCTGCTAACATTTATCTGAGGGGTCCTTGGTGCTCTCAGAGCTTGTTTGTTTTCACTGATGATGTTACCTAGTTTGGGTAATAAAATGTCTGCAAGAAAACAACCAATCTCAGAGAGAACCAGGTACTCCTTATTTCAACATTGAGCTACAGATTTTCTCCTTTATTACGTTTCTTTGGTACAATGCACAGAGATATGCACCAAATGAATACTTTGGAGGTGAATACATATTTTAAATATATATATTATTAAGTCATTGTTTAAAACAGCTTACACTGTGGAAATTAAAACTTGTTAATTTCTGTGTCTGAATGCTTTTCATTAAAATCAAACATAGAACATGTACAAAAATTATTTCATGTATGAAAGTGATAAATGTTTAATCTATATAGATTTTGTAATGGATCTTAAAGGATAGGTCTCTCAAATATGGAAAGATACACACAGAACTACATATTAGAATAGTCTTTAATTTAATTTTAATTTCATTTTTAATTTTATTTGTCAGGAAGTTTGGATCTATGAAGCTAGGGAAATAATACCATTTAAAACTGGTAGAATGCCATATGCTTGAAGCGTTTAGAAGTCATATGAAGGCTAAGCCTGGTTATTAGAGTCAAGACTTATTGCTGCTTCAACCTGCCCCTCTTGCTTCAGGATGTGTGGCATCTCTTGGACACATTGATCGCTGGCATCACCGTCCACTGCTGCAAATATTTGCATTTTTAGAATGATTTAGAAGCACACGTTATGCTGGTATCCCCTAAGAGTCAGTGATTACCTGCTTCAGCCTAAAGATGGCCCTTGCTTCTGCCTTTAGCTCTATAAACTACAGTTTTGCCAACCCAGCCCACAAGGTTTCCACTGATATAATGAAATAATTTAGAGCAGACTGAATTGATATAATATCAGGCTGCCTGAGGAGTAATTTTGATATCAACTCGCAAAGCTTTCCTGACCTGTTCCCCAGTGGTGGAATTATTATTTTTTTTTACTACTGGTTCTTTGGGCATGGCTTGGTGGGCATGATTGGATCAATTAACTCTGTAAAACAGGGAAAAAAGGATATTTCTTCTAACAACCAGTTCTCCGAACTGCTTAGAAAATTTACTACCAGTTCTAGTGAACAGACAGATTGAATTTCACATCTGCTGCTCCCAAAATGCCGTAGGCAGGGTAAGGGAAAATTGTGCCTTGCAGCTGCACCAACAAATTCACACCTCAGTCAAAACAAAATACATCCTAGCTGCCTGGAATCAAGGCCATATCCATGGAGATCAGCAGTAGCTGAGGGGAGTGACTTCTACGACCCGCAAAATTGCTTTGCTGGGGAATGTGACTAGTGACACAACCTGGGGGGAGGTGGAAACAGGGTCAGAGGCAAGATGCGAACTAGGTGAAGTCAGAGCTAATTTCACTTAGTTCGTGCCAACATGGCGCTCCTAATAAACAAATGGATTTTTCTTGCTAAATGTCTTGAAATTCCTGTTTTTATTAGGGCATTGGTTAGAACCCTGACATTTGAGGACAGTAGTTTACTTACAAAAAGATTGTTTTTCCTGTGTAGCCTAAATCTTTAATCAAAATGACCAGTGCTGGAGATGATTAAGTGATTAATCTAGGATACAGGGCTTTACATTAAAGTAGCCATACAAATCTTGATACTAGAGTGTTTTTGCTGTTGCTAAAGTCTTGCATGCCAAAATGTGCAAGCTTCTTCTTGCAGTGAGTTGTCAATTTTACCACCACCTGAAACAGATGGACTTCCAATAAAAAAATTGTTTGAATGATCTTGTTTCATGGATAAATTGTCTTGGGTCTGAAGGCTATGGAAAGTATGTTTTTGAAAAGTGATATGGTATAGGCCCTTCAGTCCTGTGGGAGGTTGCTTTATTTTTAATTTATTAGTGTAAAGTGAGCTCTTGGCAAAGACTCATTCCAATAAATAATAAATCATAATAAATAATGCAGATTAATTAGGGAAATTTTGCAGTAGTATGCATCCCCAGCTAGAGACTATTCTAGTGTTGAGTATCTAGATGTAATGAGTAATATTGTGATATAATTTGAAGTTCCATTGGATTGCAACTTGTTCTAGCTTGCCTTTGTTTGTTTCAAACTTTTTTTGTTACAGCCATTTGCTTAGGAGACAGAATCAGAAACTGATCACCCAAAACACTTACAGTAGGCTTATCTTCCACAGTGGAATTTCCCATGATAGCCAAAAAAAACAAACAAACCCAAACCCTGCTTTTCTGAACTATTCTTAGCTTTAAATAGTTCTTTAAGGCAGATTTTTTATGTTTTATGTTAAATCACTGTAAATAATGCATATTCAAAATCTGAGACAAGAAAACTTCTTTGACCTCACTTTAGGGACAAAGAACACCATATGATTTTTGTACTGAATTTTAAATTTTAACCAAAGCAGTTCATTTATTGAAAAAGAATCAAAGGTGCCACAAGGAAGAAAAACCATGAATTTATTGAATTTATGTATTCTGCTCCTAATTTGCCTAATAATAAAGCTTTTCTCAAATGATTACATTGTTAAAATATGAACATTTCTAAAACTTTCATGTTAAGAAGTATAACAAAACAATGAAACATAATTAATACAAGTGCCAGTAAGAATATAAAATTTTGTTGTTTTCCCAATGTAGGAACAAAAACATTTCTAACTATAGTTTTTTTTTTCCTTTTAACATTCAGAGTGGCCTTGTTGGAGAACAAGCCAGAACAGAGTGAATGATCCAATCTCAGTTTACTTAAATCCAAATTTTCTTACAGCTGCTATTAGTTCAGGACAAGAAAAAATCTACCCAGCATATGCCATCTTCCAGCACAAGATCATATCACAGGAGGGTTGCAAATGCTTAACTCTTTGATTAATCAGAAATTGAATTAAACAAGACCACATGAGGAAGGGTTCCCATTGAAAGTATATTTTTGGAAATGTAAAAAGGGAATCTGGGACTGTCTACCTTTTCTCACTCCTCGTTGTTTGCTTGCTTTCTTCCTACTGACTGCAAAGATCCCACTAGTATACTGATAGTGCTCAGCTCTCTGGTCCTATGGCTTGCAGCTCATTTGTCAAAATGATAGATCTCTATGAAAGGCTGTTAGCAGGGCATTTACTACCCATTTTTCATCCAGAGATGTCATCATCTTCTAAGATTAAATTAAAGAAAAAAAATAAGAAAAGACATCTTGTCTTCTTTTTGTTTTCTTCTAGCCACTTTTTTAACAACAACCTTTTTTATATATTTCTCAACTGAAGTCTGCTGTGAATTAAGACAACACACAATCTAGGATTGTTCACATTCTTTATTGAGATAATATGCCACTTTAAATTGTGTGTGAAGGAGAGTAATTTATGTGAAGGAGAACATGTGTACTGGGATAGTTGAAGCCATCCAAAAAAGAATCATGGACCAGTATATACACAGGAAAAATGTGTTACTTGCCAAATAGTTTTTCTGCTCACAACTAATAAATTTATCCCAGGGTCTAATTCTAGGTAAACCTACTGAGGATAGCAAAGTGATCGTGGCATAAATGGACATGTCTCACTTTGGTTGGTAATACATTCCCCTACTTCAGTGCACTTTCTTTCCATATATTCTCCATTCTCAGGACTTACACTCACTGCCTAGTTAATGTATTTTCTTCCCATCTTTGAAATGGCAGGAAAGTATTTTAAAATTCCCCATCTTTACAGCCCACTTTTTATGGCATCTTAACAACAGAACAGGCAGTGTTACCACCATCATTGCTTAACCCTTTCCTAGTGTCTAAAATTAACAACAGAAACCCAGCCCATGAGGAGTCATATTGTTCATCTAGATAGAATAGAAAGTAGGAAAAGCCAATGGGAGGGGGAAGGTGAATTGGTTTGTATGACATTGTCTGTGTAGTTTCCTGGGTAGGTGGAACAATTGATTAATTTCAATCTCTGTTGATTAATTCAAAGGCCATCTTTAAAAGCAGTAAAGTGCACCATAAAGTCCAGGAGTTCCAACCCTCCCTGGCAGCCAAATATGCCCAAACCTGTTGCAGATTGGTGGTTATTGAGTCAAGTACCTGAGCATTATAAGTCTCTGAAATGAAGGTGTGTTGAGAAGGAGAAGATGCTTGGTTTGAACCATAAGCCCCATCCAAATCACAGAATACGGGTTCAGTTTTGAGGAAAGGCAAAGAGACTATCGTTTCAGTCTTGCTCAAGGAACCATTTGTGTGTAAGTGAGACCAAAAACCCTACCTATAGTTAGACTTGCAATTTTATGTTTCTTGGGAATAAGTCTTTAATATTGTCTGAGTTTATCTTGTTCCTCTTATTCTTGTGAAATATTTACATTGATTACAGAATTGAAATATTCACTCTATTTCACAGCCATAATAGAAATGGCCATAGACGCAAGAAGCCAACATCTGGATGGAACAGAGGCAGTCCTGCAGTGGCCTAATCAACCTCCATATATACCTTTTCCCTGTGACACAGAAGGTCTTTACTGGAAAAATTATCATTTTCCAAATTTACAATTAGAAATTTTGAAAGAGAAAAGAATATAAAGCAATAGATGGGAAAAATATAGAGAAAGAAAGAAAAAAGGACAGAAAAAAGGAAAACAAGAAAGAAGAAGAGGAAAAGAAAAAAGAAAAGGAAAGGTTTTCTGATCTTTCTAGCTGTAGTTACATTTATATTTTACCATCTTAAAAATGATGATTCACTTTTAGTCATTTTCAGAACATCTAACGAAATGAATCAAAATAGTTTTAGCTGAGCTGGACTTTATGCATTTTAAGATTAGTTTTTTACTACCATATGATGTGTTGTTAGGAGCCATTGGTTTCCAAAAAAGAAATCATGCATCTTGTTTTATTTTATTTTATTTTTTTAATATTTGTAGTGTTTTATGTTCCTTTCCTTATAATCGGTATCTCTTCACTGGAGGAAGCAAATTTCTTGCTTCATCAGTTCTGACTTCCAGAAAAAGACCAAAATCTGTAACTCCATATAAAAGAATAAAAATAATTCATTATAGCAAAGCAAAAATGTATAATAGAATAGTTCATTCAATTTTTCCTGAAATCATTTTTAATAGCTCCCTTTTTGGATGAAACCTATTCCTCTATGTTTTCCATTTGCATAGTTAAATCATCTTTTTATATCTTGAGGTTATACTACAGGTTTTTGTTGTGCAGTTTTCAACTTTGCCCTGAATATTAGCCAAAGAAATATTGTTAGCGGGGCTGCAAAAGAAATAAAAATGAAGCTGTCAGAGAAAACCATGTCAATTGTATTACTATCCTGAACATGTTCTCTTATTTTTGTTTCTATTTTTGTTCACTTTGATATAATTATTTTTTAGGTATAGAAATATCCCTTGATAAAATTTTTGTCCTTGGGATTCTTGAAATATAGTCAACATACAGGAGAATGGACTGATTAGAATACAGCCTATTTGGTCATCTTGTGGTTATGAGAGCATGGAAAACTTCCATTCTTCTCTTTCTTTACAAAATAAAGTATTCAAAAAAATCTAAGCTATCTAAAGACAAAGTGAATTGCCATTCTTGTCATTCTTCATGCATATAAATTTCCACTAAAAACTATGACAGTAGTACCACATGTTGGACAAAACTCTTTTCTCTAGTATTTGCAACTGTAGGGTGTAATGTACTGTATGGACTCTATACCTATGAAGGCTTGGTAGATGAAAAATACAATAACTCACCTGAGCCCAAAGACTAAGTAAAATAAGGAAGAGTTATGTAAACACTGCTCCTGAATGAATGAGTTCAACCATTCCTTCAACCAAGGAATGTTTTTCAGGGATTGTGAAGCTATCTTGAAAGATTAAGACTGGGACTTGATTGTAAGATGGCCTGTAAAATCTATTACAGAATTTGGATTCTGAGGGATGTCAGTTCCATGAAAAGAAAGAAAGAAAGAAAGAAAGAAAGAAAGATTGGTCCTAAACTCCACAACCCTGCAATATTTAAAATAGAAATTTTATTATTTTATAAAATAATTGAGTTATGTCAAGCTAGAATAATGTCATGATTGCCTAAGAAGGATAATCAGCAAGCCATTATAGGACAACATACTGTTTGACAGTATGCATGTGAGCCATAAACCAGAAATTTCAGAACTAACCATGATGTAAGTGGGTTTTTTTTCTCCAGAATGGATGGAAAAAGCAAGAATCATTCTGAATGCCATCCTCACTTTTGAACAGCATTCAGCACATGAAGAGAGACAGAGACAGAGAGACAGACTGCTATATGTTTTTGTTTGATGGAGTTCCAAAATCTGGAAATCGAAAGGGTCTCTCCAGATTTTGAAATCATTAGAGGAGTGCATTCTTAAAAACAATTATTAAACAGGGCTCTTTCTTTGAGCTCCTGCCTCATGCCAATTCTGCATGCTAAATTAATTTTGTATAATTAATTCAATTTCAGCACATATTGCTGAGACCGTGCAAATTAGTTCAGTAGAATACATGCTTAGAAGACTACTTCTTTCCTGTGTTTAAACTCTGAACTCTGTGGATTTCCTCCTACTGTCTTTAATTGTTCATGTATCATGAAATGGAATTCAAGCAACAGGATATGCTGTGACAGCGAAAGAAATACACATGTACATTGTAGCAGTGCAACCTATACGCACATACACTGTGCAAAACATGTAACACATACATTGTGCATTTTTTATTGTTTTCTAGGAAAGGACTAATTTTGTCCCAAATCCACTTGACACTTTTATTGGGAATTATTATTATCCTTTTGAAAGACTCATTTTGTATATCTACATTTGTTCATTTCACAGAGCAGGTCTGATGCCCATTACATTTATACATTGCAATTGTTCTTTTCTATCACAGAGACACACTTGTACACACTTAATGGGAAAAAAGAACTATGACCAAAAGGTTTTGCTTCTACCTGCCGCAGTGTATCTCAATTGAGACACTCATTCTTGTACTTGCACAAATCACTGCTGCTGTATTGAGAGTGACCAGTTTCTCCCTTGTTGATGCTGCTTGACTAAAGAAAGGAAACAGATTGTTGTGAATCATGTTACTCAAAGAAGACAGACTGCCATGTAAGAGAAAATAACCAATACACTCTCTCCATCTGACACCTGAAGGTGAAATAAACTGTCTTCATGCCTACATATTATCAACCAAAGATCTTTTGTACCCCAGGTCAGAGATGTCTACCATTACCCCAAATCAAGTTGCATTTCTTTAAAGGCAAGTATGCACCAATGATTATTATTGCATTTTATGATATAATGGCTAACCTTTCCTGGGTACCCTCCTGATAGCTTCCTTCCATGCCTGCAGTAATTTCTCTAACAATTGAAAGCTGCTGAACAGTTAAAAGTATAATGTAGGATCAAATAAAGTATCAGAGATACTTCACTACCTGTGAAGACCTGGCATTTAAAAAAAAAATATTGACAATTTTCCAAAAGCAGAAAAAAAATCAAAAATTACATTACTGCAGCCATATTTAATATATCCAGAAGGGTGACTTAAACATCTATTTTTCCAGTGCAGTGTTTGCATGTAGAAGAATAAAACTGAAATGCATTTATTTGTTTAGTTAAATTTGCATGGTACCTTTTTACAAAATGGTTGCTGAATAAGTCAGTATCTTTAGGCCTATCATAATGTCATAAAGGGCTGCAAGCAGACAAACAACAGCAATAATTTAAAGCTCTTTGCATATGAAAGTGCTGTAGGAATGATAAATAATGAGAGTCCTCTATCCCTAAAAGCTAACACTTAATGGAAATGTCTGCAGAAGTGTGATAGCTATGATGAATTACATCACTGAAATACATGAATTTCAGAATTCTTCAATACTGTGATTTTAGCAACCCTCTGGTCAAGCACATACAGCTTTATTAAAATTTTAATTTTCTTTTCCATGAACCTAAACTTTCAAGAAAATGATCATTTTCTTTTGTTCCCATGATAGTGCTCATACTATGGTGATATTAGGACCCAATGTCTACGGTCTCTGTTTGTTAGTATAAGGGATCTTGGAGAAAGAATGCATAAATATTTACCATAACTAGGAAAAAATATCAGTTCAGTCCTGAAGATGGAGGGCATGAGAATGAAGCTCAGAATAAACTTGCCTTGATTCTATTTGGTATATCTATCTGATAGTTTCTTTAAGATTCCATTCTTGTATCCTCAGTAACACTATGAAGCAGTGGTGAAATTCAATTTTTACTACCAGTTCTGTGGGCTTGGCTTGGTGGGCATGGCTTGGTGAGCATGTGACTAATGTCACTCATGTCGAAGGGTGCTTTGCCTCATCTCTTGTGACCATGGGAATGCTGCAATGGTCGTAAGTGTGAAAAACAGACATAAGTCACTTTTTTCAGTGCTATTGTAAGTTTGAATGGTCACTAAATGACCTTTTGTAAGTCAAGGATTACCTGTACAAAAATACAAAAAGATTCTTTGCTTGCAAAAAGCAAAATACCAATCATTAGATTAGAAATACCTGCAAGCTGGTGTTACAAATCAGGCAGGGTGCCAGACCACCTTGGGGAATTAAAATAGTTAAAATTCAGTGATATCTATCAACAGCCAGCTCTTGCTCCTAAAGTGAAACCCTTTAGCAGAGAGGTCATTTAAGCTCTCCAGACAGAGCACACCCAGGAGAAGCAATTCTTAGATCCATTTGCACCACTTAAAGATACCAACTGGTCTCACTCACCTCATAAGATATCCTAAGAAAATCATCCAGGTTTAAAGAAAGATCACATGTTTCCCAGAAAGGCAATAAAAAATCAGTGCCAAGCTTGCATCCTGCCTCTTTGAAGTACACCTCAATGATAATGCAAAGAACTACTAAAGCAGTGAAGGAAGACCTCTTCCCAGATAGAAAAAGAAACCATGAGGCAGGACAAAATTCAAACACAATACAAATATTTTTTTTAAAACTAAAGCTACAAGCTCATTGCATAGCTCACACCCCAGGCAAGCTCAAGTGTAAACATTTGAGATAACCCTAACTACAAAGAAAGCAATTAAGGCTAGAATGAAGCAAAGGAGTAGCTGTTGCTTGTTAAACCAATTACCAGAACAAATAGACACAGACATAGACTAGCCCGATTTCTGAAGCTGATTCTTTTCAGGAACAGAGATTAACTTTTTCCCTTCCAAACAAAGCTGAATAAGGAAAATTATCCCATCAATAAACACAGGATTAATCATCACTAAGCACAGAATTAAACTTCACCAAAGTTACAATGTAATGGGAGAGGCAGTTTCTGTAAGCAAGGCAATAAAAATTAGTCTAGAAACAACTGCCTTATTTATAGGATTAACCCTGTAAAGTGGGGAAAAAACAAAAGGAACTTTCTTCTAATAACCAGTTCTCCGAACTGCTTATAATTGTTACCACTGGTTCTATAGAAACGGTGCGAACCGGCTGAATTTCACTTCTGCTGTAAAGTATCTTTTGTGAAATGTTATTGCTGTTTTCTTCCTAATGCGGCCTACTTCAATGGGCACATGATCAGATACTGTAGTTCCTAGTAGCTGGCTTTATGTCCACAACCTGTCCAGCTGCTGAGAAACATACTTGCCAGGAGATTTACATCTGGGAAGAAAGAATTGATGTTGTGATTACTTGGTGTGACTGAAAAGGCATTGCTAAGTTCAAAACATGTTTTCTTGGGCAAGTGAAATAGAAAACTATACAGCTAGGTTAAGAGGGAGGGAGAAGAGAAATAGAGCCTCAATCTACATTTCTGAAAAGTCAATAGACATCTTGTTTACAATTGTAAAATTATATATGGACAGTTACAATGAAGTATTATCATTATTTATTGAAACTGTTGTGAAGTTTCTCTATATTAACTACAGAGAGATAGTAAATACACATATAAAAACTATATGTAATTATAAAGACCTAATCTTGGATTTGGAACCTTTGGTTGTTCAAATATCAGCTCATTTCTAACCAAACTAACTTAAAGAAATGGTGGAAACTGTAACCAACAACATCAGTCTGCAAGGTACTTTATCAAGTTCATTATTTGACCGACTTATTCTCAGAGACTTTGTTAACAGATATTGGGTTAGGAATATTTCAAATACATCACCTAGGCTATGTAGCTTGCTGTCTTTAAAACCTTTTTTCCCAAATAAATTTTATTAATGACTTTTCACATGTGGCAATAAATAAATAAGTTCTATTTACTTATAATTAGAGTAACAATATTCCAGTTTTCCAAATGGCCCAATATTGGATTGTTCTGAGGCAGTCCAAAACACTTTTTCTTGGAGTTTCACTTATTTTTAAAATGCACAAGTGTGTTCACAATTCAAAGTTTGTAGAAATTTTCAAATTTTTACTGAAATGCACATAGCAATGTTGTAAAATCAAATAAGTTTTCTCTAGGACTCCATGGTCTGTCCATAGAAATATAGAAATTCAGAGATCCAAGAAATGATGTTTAAGAAAGTCAACTCTTCAATGAACTAGAAGCTGCTATTAGCATATCAGAATTTTTTAACAAAATAAAGATAAATCAAGCACCTCAGCCATCTCACAGAGTATAAAATGTTATGCACCCATCACAACTAAGGATTTTCTGGGTAAACCTGACAGGATGTAACAGTCAACCTGTCATAGATATGAGATTGGATCCAAACAAACTTGCTCTCACTAGAATCCATAGAGCAATTATGTTTTAAGAAAAAAAAATGAGGTTTTTACAGAGTCCAACTGGAAAAAAAGGGTGTAAAAATACTTTTTCAAAAAAAAATTCTCAAAAAATCAGCTATTGTCATGTTTTGGCTCAGAATTGCTGAATGAAATTACATTGGTTATTCAAATGAGAATGAAGAAAGCTGATTGTTAAGGCACAAATAAGAGAAAACCCATTGCATTTTAGTTATACTAAAATAGCATCAACAGCTTAATTGGATTTTCAGTTATAAATACTGTTTGGTGAAGTTGAGAGAGAGAGAGAGAGA
>JAEANM010017189.1:0-13026 GCA_017656035.1 Myanophis thanlyinensis
CATAATCTCCCTCCCTGTCCATACTACCCCTTTGCCTACTACCTCGCGAGTGATCGAAAACACATTTCACTGCATTTTGTACTATGTATATATATGTATGTGATGAATAAATTTGATATGATTTGATTTGATCATTTTAGACTGACTGAGGTGACTTATAAATGTATTAAATAAATGCATATAGAAACCTGCAAAGAACCATCTAACCTATCCCCTCTTTATACTATCTACAGACACAGACACAGCCCATATATAGTACATCTTAACTCAAAGACACACTGACTGAAATAGGATTAAAAGATATCCAAGTCATTTATTTTTCCCCTTAGAAATCCTATTTGATAGCTGGGAATTTTTCTTCTAGCCAAGCTCATCATTTGCTTTTAGAGATATGTGTCCTCAGAATTACTGGGAGCAAAGAAGTCAAAAGAGGAACAAGAAGGATACAAGCATTTAAATCCTTCCCAAACTAAGGACATGGTCACTTTGCTAGCATGGGATTAGGGCCAATGCTATTTAATTTTTACCATATCAAGTCTAGTAGAAATTCCAAAAAACCAGTATTTTTTCTGTTCCACTAAACTGCAACAGCATTATTTCAGGAAAAAAAATTCAGTTGGGTTTTATAAATAATAATAACATAACACCCCGACCTTAATAATTGTTGTTAAGAAAGACAAAAAAGTCTGGATAGTCAACTTTGCAGCACTTGGACGTAGCAGAACAGATGAGGAAGAATCAGAGAAAATGACAAAATAAAAAAAATCTGTAAGTAGAAACAGAAGTACTGTGGCAAAATGACTGTGGCAAAAGAAAGCAAAAATAGTATCAATGTTTAATGCCTGAACACAGACTGACTATGAACAACAACATGACAAAGTAGCAACAATGATGCATTGGAATATCAGCAAGAAATACCATTTGCCTGCAAGCAAGATGTGATAGGACCACAAAACAGACAAAGTAATAGAAAATGAAGGCTCTTAAGTGCTCTGGGACTTTAGAATTCAAGCAGGCACTTGACACAGAACATATTAATAGATATTGATATGAAAGATAAAGAAGTATGAATAGTGGATTTTGCAGTACCTGGAGACAGCAAAATAGAACTGGAGAAAATTACAAAATACGAAAACCTGCAATCAGAGATAGAATGACGATGGAAATAGGAAGTAAAGACAGTACTGATAGTAATAGGCATCCTGGGTACAATTCCCCAAAGAATTGGAACATGACTTGAATTTATTTATTTATTTATTAAATTTATATACCGCCTCTCTCCCGAGAAGGGACTCAGGCGGTGTACAACCCTCTAAAAACAGATACAATGAATTAATAACAATTAAAAACAAATTAAAAGAATTAAATTAGGTGGTTGATTAAAATTATAAAAATTATAAAATTTAAAACCAATATTTATTTATACCATTGATACTGAAAAAATTACCATCTATCAATTACAAAAGGAAGCTTTCAGTGGAGAGCATCTTTTATCCTGATACCTTTAACATCATGAAACAACAAATCAAATCAAATCAAATCAAATCAAATTTTATTCATCACATGCACAGACATACATAGTACAAAATGCAGTGAAATGTGTGTGTGACCACTCACGACCATAGGTAGTAGGGCAAGAGAATAGTATAAATAGGGAGGGAGAATAAGTTAGGGAGTGGCTGAGAGAGGTAGATTAGGAATACTTTATAGTCTTGGGTTTGTTGTGGTTTGGTTTAGGGTCCGTATTGCCTGTGGGAGCAACATCTTCCTCTCCCAGATCCTTGAGAAGGATTCAATATGTGGATAAAAATATCAAATCTAGTCTTAACATTATGTCGACT
The DNA here is from genome assembly GCA_017656035.1 of Myanophis thanlyinensis. Classification (NCBI taxonomy): domain Eukaryota; kingdom Metazoa; phylum Chordata; class Lepidosauria; order Squamata; family Homalopsidae; genus Myanophis; species Myanophis thanlyinensis. The sequence continues at coordinate 1,842 of JAEANM010017189.1, forward strand.
GTGTGGCTAACCATAATTTGCTAAACATGCCAGTTGATTCTCAACGAGTGAACAAAATCATTCTGAGCACTATCAACTATTTTTCCCCCTCAGATTTTCAGGGAGCCATTTGCATTTCAAGTGTTGGAAAGGCTTGAATGCTTGCTTAATAAGATCTGACAAGTATATAGAGGTGATGAAACCAGAAAGTCAGGCAATGAAACCATTACAAAGTGCAGTTTCAATGAAGCATAAATCTGTCAAGAAAAACAATTGTATTAATTAAATGATATTAACTCTTTCCCAAAAGAATGTTTACTTAGTCTTTTAAAACAAATAAGATTAGAATCCCCTATCATTTGGTGTTTTCTATCACTAGGGCAGTTTTATGCAGATATGTTTAGAAAAAGAGTCCTTGTGCTTTTTTAAAAGGTGCCAATTTTTTAATTACTGTGATTGAGGTCAGAAGTTCACTGCTGGCACTTTTAAGAGAGTGACATGATAATTTCTTGATGAATTTTTGATATTTCACCTCAGAATTGAAGTCACATTTCTTGCTGCCATGAAGTAAAATAATAAGAAAAGCAAACAAGGGCAGATTTGTCTCCAGAGCATATATTAGAGGCAGAAATGCTTATAAATTATTAACTGGGATATGGGGCGTATTTCATCAGCACTTCAAGTCTTGATATTAAGTTTCCTTCTGGGAATTAATAATCATTCAGTAAGCATAAAACTTTAATAATGAGGAGAATATCTTCTCCCTGACCTTTCAGAACAAAATAGAGACTTCTAATTACAGAATTTTGATTTTGAGAATAATGAAGGAATAAATGCAGTAGTAGATTGCAACAGATTTTCTTTAAATCCAATTTAGAAGGGTTGTGCCATGGCTATCCAAATGTTATTGGAGTGCAATATCTGGCCTCCTGATAAGATACTAAATTTATTGTGTTGCATTTACTGTTGTTTCAATGAATGAATTATTTATTATTAAAAATAAAATTATACATTGTTTTATTAAGATCACATCACACTTGTATCGGAAACATTGAGGTGCTTCCAGGTTGAAAGTATTAGCCGGTAGCATCACCATTGCTTGGTGGATGCCCAGTTGTGGGCTTCATGTCTCTAGCAGGAACTAGAGTGAAGGATAGCAGCTCACCCCAACCCATGGTAGCACTTAGGTCCTGAACGCAGATGTGCTGCTTGTTAAGCCAGTATCCTAACCATGCAAGCCACTATGCTCCTAATTTATTAAGATTATTTATTATTTTAAACATTGTGTTATCATTGTACTACAGCTAGATCAGGGGTCTCCAACCTTGGCAACTTTAAGACTTGCAAAGCTGGCTGAGGAATTCTGGGAGTTGAAGTCTGCAAGTCTTAAAGTTGCCAAGGTTGGGGACCCCTGAGCTAGATTGATTGTCATAGACACAATATATTTGGTTTTTAGCAATCAAAAACATAGTAATAGGATTTGCATCTTTGATCATTTTTGAGATGAACTATGAGCATATTGGAATCTTTTAATTGGATAATTATATCATATAGTTGATACTTATCCTGTGCATAGGCTGTTTATCAATAAATCATTTTAATTGGGACCTTCATGTGTAGACCCGGTCTTTCATGCCTGACCTTTTGCCTAGTGGTATTGGCAGAGAGAGAGATTAAATGGGAGAGAGAAAGATAAATGGAGGGAGAGGTCTGTCATCAGGAGTGACCCCCCCCCATTATGATTTAAACCTCAATTTGGATTCTTTTATCATGGCATAATCCTTCCTAATATGAAGAGTTTGTATTCTGAATTTCCCCAGTTTCACGAATCAACATGTTAGTATATGCCTTTATAATGTATTTGAATCAAATCATGATGTATCACAATTGAATAGGTTCTTCCTTTAACACCATCAAACAAAAATATTTGCTTATCCCAGATCCTTGGGAAGGACTTGATAGGTAAATGCCCAGTCAGGTTAAACATCTAGCAGATTGTGTAACCAACCATAATAACAACTGTTTATATTTATATTTTAATCAATTGTCAACCACTTTGAGAAAATAAAAACAATGAATACATTAAATACATGCTCATTGCTCAGGTGCTATATGAATGGTTAGCTCTTTAGTTTTTTATAACAGTTTATTTAAAAAGTCAAGGTTTTTTTCTTCCCTGTCTTTAACTCTTCCTAATCTCATCTGTTGAATGCACAGGAAGTAATTTCTGTACTGCTAATGATCTTGCAGAAGAAATTCAATCGCTAACGGCTGAACGAGACCGCCTGAAAGCGTTGATCGATGAATGGTCAAGTCTGAATGCCAAAAATATCCAAAAGCTAGAGAGAGCGAAAGAACGTTACAAGATACTGAAGGAAGAAATGGAGCAAGAGGAGTTTGTATTTGGTGAGTAGAGCAATTTGCTAGCTGTTGGGATGACAGAGGTCTGCCATTTTTATGCAGGATGACATTCAGTGTTCGACTTCATTTGACAAGCAATAATGTAATTTATATGATGTTTTAAACAAAGATCTCTGATGGGCAATTTTGCCAGGAGCTTTGATGTATATCACATATATTAAGGGCTGTCAGCTTCTGTCCCTTTCATTGATGAGTGATAGGTTGTTTTTTTTGCTTGCTTTGGATATGGGGGGGGTGGCTTTCTTTGTTTTAGATACAACAATAAAAGATAATACAAACTAAAAGCAAAAAAAGGAAAGAAAAAAAGATTGCAAGAAAGCAAATAAATAAAGAAATAAAAAGAACACGCTTCCCATAAAGGATCTTTCCACCAACATCACAGCATATAAACACTTTCATAATCTCTTTACCTCCTCTTAATTAACAAACATAAAACTCATCATCAAATAACCCATTTCTTAATAATAGGGAAATCAAATAAAAAAAGTCTTTTCCAATTCAATTATCAGCAAAAGTCTAAACAGAGCTCTAAAAGAGAGTCTTTTGTGGCCTGTCAGCCGCCAGCCCCTCCAGCAGCCAAATCAGATGAGGAGATGGCATGGGAGTCAAGGCCAGCATCAAGGCAATCTGGTAGCTCTGAGGGGGAAGAGGGAATGGAGCTGTCAAGAGATAGAGTCAGAGATGGAGCCTGGGCTATCCATCGGCCCTCAGCTGGAAAGTCAACAGCCCCCAGGTTTGGAGGTGGATGATGAAGAAGAGGAGGAACAGCTGGGTCCAGTGCCTGACGTGCAGATGCACAGAGGGCAGAGGAGAAGAGAGCAGTGGAAATCTATAGGCCGATCCTTGGGACAGAGGAGCCACCATTGCAAGTGAAGCCCCACTCTAGCTCTGGGGATAAAAAACAGTGGGTGGAGATGAATAGGTATGGCAGACAACTATTCATCTCCCTGCCAGACAGACTTGTTAGCCTGCTGTGTGTGAGAGAGAGACTTTTTATTGGGGCTGCTGGTGCTCCTAATAAAGGAAAAATGTATTTAACTACAGAGGGTTTGTCATGTTTGGGAGTTGGGTCAGAAGAGAGTCACTTTGGTCTAGTTGTTATGGTACCAGGCAGAAAAGAAGAGACTCTGAATTCAGGTTCTACCTTGAGCCATGAAAGCCAACTATGGTAGATGATCTTTGACCAGTCACACTCTCTCAGCCCAACTCACTTCATAGTTGTTTTGTGAGGAAAATAAGAGAAGTAAGAAGGAAGGCCTATTGGATATCTTTTGGTCTCAATATTCTAGTGTAAAAACCCCCCTAAACTAAGCTAAATTAAAGTTTAACATAAAAAAGAGAGACCATTTGTTCTTTAAAAAGACAAGTTCTAATATACAATATTTTTAAAATTCTAAATGCCAATTCCAAATAAAATCACTCCAAATAGCAGCATTCAAGTAAACATCCCATATTTCAGCTTTAACCTATAAACAAATCCACATTTTGCAAATATAAAATAATCCCAGTATCCTAATATGAAGAAAAAAATAAAAATTAACATAACAAAGAGAGTTAATTTTTTTCTTTAAAAAGAACAAGTTCATAAAGCTTCTTTAAGTAAAAAACAGATACAGAGTCAGTTTAAATATTATAAAATTAGGATTCATAAATTAACTGAAGGAGAAAATTCTTAAACACCATATTACATGTAATCAAATATTGTATGCTACATTTTCCAGCCAAGATACCACCAAATCCAAATAGCCAGTTGTGTATTTTGGTATTTTTGTAAGACTGTGGACTGGTGCGTAGTCTAGACTAGAGATTTTCTTTGAGTGGAATACAGCAGAGTTCCCTACCAAATCTGGCACAGGCAGTAATTCTGCTAAAGTTCATGATTTCTGATATCTTCAAAATTTGAAGTCAAACCACAAATGGAATTATTCTTCATTCTTGGACTTTCTGAGCAGCAGGTTGAGGAAAAAGTTATTCATTATTGCAGGAAAAAAGACTATTTTTCTATGAAAAGAGATAACATGCTGTTAAGTGCCTTTGTATACATGTGGAGAAATATAGAATCAATTTTACAAGTTTTCATGTAAATATGTGGGTAGGTACAGTTGTACTATACATACTGTTATATATACACAATTTTAGGGAAACAATAAAATCTTCCCACGTTTAAAATCTAAATATATAGAAGAACAAAGTTCACTGTTTTAAGATTAACGATGAGATTAGGCTTGCCAAAAACGTTAAATATAAACTGCCCAGAGATGCTGGGAGTCAAGTGATATATAAATTTAATGAATTGTTGTTACTACCAGTATTAGTTAAATCTTTGATAGTAAAAAAAAGTGTTGCAATTTCTGCCCCAAACCATACCCTCCACAGATTTTTTTTTCTTGATAATTTCCTTTTGACTAGTCTTCTGAATGGCTTTTAAAGGTAAATCTCAAGGATATCCCATTTCCAAAATAAATGTACACTTAACTCACTTTCCTATTTTATCCTATAGGATTACACTCCCAAACTGGTTTTAAAAGTCAGGGTACTGTGTACAACTATTTGGGGGGCAACTTTCTAGGCATGGTTTGCTTTTTTAAAATTCTCATCATCCTTTGAGAGTTTTATCCTTTGAGTATAAACCAATTGCAAAATACATATTTGCGAATGTCTTTTAAAAAAAACAAACAAACCTTGAATTCCTTACCATTCTCAAAAAAAATATGAATCTCTTGCCTTGTATGATAAAGTGCAGTGGACCACAAAACGCTTCAAGCAATATAAATAATTAAAGTATGTGATTTCCTTCCCCCATCCCTACCTCCCTTTTCACTTTTGCTCTCATCTATAGCACATCTTTCTTTAGGCTACAGTAATTTGTTTTTGATCTAATTATATGAAATGTATAACAATAAATTTAGTGAAAACATGCCTACAGGATTGTAAACACTGACACTTCTTACCATATGCCAATGTCATTTTAACACAGCTGAGTTTTATTTTATTTTTTTAAAAAATCCTTTTAATGGGAATCTTTCTTGAAATACTTTTCCCCCTTTATAAAGGATTTCTAGATATATATGGTAAATAAATCTTCGCTTTGTTCATTTTTTATTTTGAGGTGCTGCTATGTCATCTGTACCTGTGATAGCTTCTAAGTGTCTGCTAAAAGATTTCTGAAAGATAGTATGTATTTTAGTTTTACATTGGCTTTCTAAATTAAACTAGAATAGTACACATAACACTACAGGTAGTCCTCAACTTACAACAATTCATTTAGTGACTGTTCAAAGTTACAACAGCACTGAAAAAAGTGACATGGTCATTTTTCACACTTATGACTATTACAGCAACCCCATGGCCACATGATTTACATTTGGATGCTTGCCAACTGACTCACATTTATGACAGTTGCAGTGTCCCGAGATCAGGTGATCCTCTTTTGTGATCTTCTGACAAGCAAAGTCAGAGAGGAAACCAGATTTACTTAAAAATTGTGTTACTAATTTAAGAACAGTAGTGATTCACTTAGCAAATGTGATGAGAAAAGTTGTAAAATGGGGCAAAACTCACTTAACAAATTTCTTACTTAGCAACATAAATTGGGGGCTCAATTATGAGCGTAAGTTGAGGACCATCCATACCAGCGGTGTCAAACTCAATTTCATTGAGGGCTGCATCAGGATTGTGTTTGACCTTGGGGGGCCAGGGTGGGCATGGCCAGCTCAACGTCACTCATGTTGGGGGCACCTGTGGTGCCCTGAGCACTTTGCTAGAGAAAATGGCTCCTGAGCTCCATTTTTGGCTGCAATGGCCTCCTGCAAACCTTTGCCAGCAAAAATGGAGCTCTGGAGGCTCTTCCAAGCTCTGTTTTCACTGGCAGAAGCACTGGGGGGCTGGTCCTTCACTGTTTCCAAGGCAACCCTGTGGGCCAAATCTAAGCACCCTATGGGCTGGATCTGACCCCTTGACCTTGAGTTTCATATCCCTGATCTATACACTGGTTTGTCTCCAGGTCCAATTCAAACTGTTAGTTACCACAACAACACATATATTTGCCTTCATTTGTTGGTTATGGCCTTTACAAACCCTTCATGACATGGGATCAGTTTACCTGAGGAACTATTCCACCCCTATTCAGCAGACTGGCCTACTCAATATGGAAGCAGGGTTTGCTGCTGGCCCTGTAAGTTGAAGACTTTCAGAGGGTGAAATCTAGGAGAGCTTTTTCTGTTGTCCTTGAACTATTTTGCTGTCTGATGTGAAGTTGGACCGCACCCTTTTGGCCTTCTGGAATTATCTTGCGGTCCTGATGGGGGTGCTCTATGTTAGAGGTGGCTGGTTAGTGGGCCAACAGGGAAGATGCCAGCACTATACCAATGTTGCTTTTTTTTTTTATCTTTGTAACTAATGTTTTTAATATATTTATGATTTTAATTATAAACCACTGCAATGGCTTTGTAATGTGAGATGGATGGCGTATAAATTTAATAAACAAACAGCTTCATTTATATCAGGCAGGTGGGAGATTTGGCTTCCAAATGTAGCTGGACTATTTCTGGATTGAACTCCTAGATAATCTACCTCTGCAGTCAAGTTATACCTGAGTAGCATTTAAATGAGACTACTGTGAACCATTAAGAGGTTGTAGAGTATTTGGAGATTATTACTTTCTACCTGTCTAGCAATAAACTCTCCTTAATTAATTTCAGCAGATTTATAAAGCTGATAAACTACACAACTCATCAACGAATAAAGTGTAGTAACGTGATAATATTTGTATATACCCTCTATCGTATTCAAGTTTGCCTGGGGTTAATTTGAATATCTGTATTTTGTGTAAAGTGAATAAAAGAATCAGGACAAGAGGTGTTTTGGGATGCTAAGTTTTCCCAACATTCAGAGGGCTAGAGATGCTTCACAAATCTTAATAAAGATTGTTTAATCGCTTAAAACAAGTTACAGTATTAATTATAAATTTATTCAAATGGAATTGCACATGTTTCCTAATTTTGATATAGAGATAGTTTAATAGTTCTTACAATCACTGTAGACAACCAGTAATGTATTCCCATAATGAATGAATTCTCCATGTAATGAAAGATACTAAGTTGAATCTAAGTTGTGGGGGAATGACATTCCAATACATGTTTTCCATAGCCTTGCATTTAATTCCCAATCTTGTGTACAGCTCAGAATTTTGTGGTGGTTCTCAGTTAAGAATTAATCAGGACTGACCCTGGTCCTGTCCAAAAGACCTTGATTTGCCCCTGCTACCTTTTATGATTGAGTTGACTTACTTTGCCAAGCAGCCTTCATTCATGAGTGAAGCACCCTTTTGGAAGTAGAGCTGAGGTGTTCCAATCATTGATGCAGCTGCTTTGAGGTCCTGCCAAAGTCATGCTTATGCATGCACAGAAGCTTTTTCCAATAAGATGACTGATGAGGCAAATGGGTGACTGTTCTGTTGAATGATGTTAAAACATCCTCTCTGTGACACTGCCTTCATCACCTGCAATTTTCCAGATTGGCTTTGATGGGTTGGTTGTTTTATTTTATGAAGTATATGCCAACTTACAAAAAATTGGCTTAAGGTAAATTTTAAAAAAATGTTGTGGGTTCATTACTGAATGTGCATGGGTTCATTACTGAATATATTTTAGTTCCTTCAAAAAAGAATGTTTGCAAATAATTTTTATATTTGTTACAATGTTCCTTTTCCCAGCCTTCATAGAAAATAACCAAAGCATTATTTTTTGAAAAGAAAACCTAGGTAATAAAATGAATAAATTCTTGTGAAAAGAAGAAATTGTTAAAATATATAGAACTATGAAGACATAATTTTCAGCACTATGGAGATCAGTAGCAGAAGTTAGAGCTAAGTTTGACTTGATGGTATAAGGCTACAAACAGGATTACACTACTAGGACAAGCAATATCCCATCAGAATTATTTCCCATTACAGCATTTCAAAATTGCAAGACTTTGCTGTACAGTACACATACTTTGAGATTCCCTGTAGTTTTCATTGTTGACTCCTGCTGATGTGGATAGTCAAACCATCAAGATTGTCTATGGGCGCTCAGAATACAAAGATGTCATGATGAGAAGAATATAGGAAGATTGAAAAAGGTCTTAAAACTCCACTGAATTCTGATAATTTTATCTGGAGAAAAGCAAGTCTTAAAAGTGTTACTTCATTCAAAAGATATTCAAATGCACGTCTCTACATCAAAGATCAGAATCATGCAAGCGATGGTATTCCCAGTGACACTGTCTATGGAAGTGAAAGTTGGACTTTAAAGAAATATGAAAGTAAGAATATTGATTCTTTTGAACTTTGGTATTGCAGAAGATTCCAGAGAATATTGGGGACAGCAAAAAAATTAAACAAAACCCAAACCAATGGATCATTGAACAAATCAACCCAGTGTTCTCACTCAAGGCACAGATGTCCAGGCCCAGATTATCCCATTTCAAACATGCTATGCTCAGCTTTTTGGAAATGGCTCTAATACGGAGAAAAGTGAAAGGAAAGAGAAGAAGAGAACAAGCAGCAGTAAGCTGGATAGACTTGATTACAGCAGCAAGAAGAGCAGCATTGGGAAATTTGAAATACCAGGTTAGGCACAGATTTCTTTGACAAAATCTATCTATGTGGTTGCTAAGAATTGAAAATGACTTGATGGCACATAATGAATGGAGCAAGAGAGCAAAATTTGCTTTTCTGTTGTAGATAGCTTTTCTTATTCTTACACTGATAGAAGGAGGCAGAAGTCAAGGGCAGAGATTTAATCACATAATAATCAGGGCTGGAATTTAAAATGGGGCACATCATTAGTATGTTAATTAGTTTTTTCTTTCCTTGCCAGCTGCTAAGCTTGCAGAAGTAGTACAGAGAAGTGGCTTAGCAAATCTATTTATCCTTTGATCTGTGTATGCCTTGCAGGGGAAAAAAAAACCTATGGTATATTTGGAATGTTTTATTTCCTTTTGAATAAGTATGAACTTATGATTTAAAGTTCCCAAAGCAGCCGGTATGTGTAATTAAGCCCATAGTTCCCATTGCATATGAAATTGCCATTTCCCACCTTTCCAGCCAAAGCCCACCTTCTGCTTTTATTGCAGTAGCTATGGCTGTTTATTGGTGACTGTTCACATCGAAGCCACAAGTTAAAGAATGTACTTTGGGACACCACTTAATGTAGTTATTTCAGCATGGAACAGAAAGCTTATTGAACTCTATTCTTGAGTACTCTATTGTTCCAAGCATGCAAAGGGATCTCTGTTCAATACAGTTAACATAGAAGAAACAAGGTTTTTTTAAATTATTTTAATGGCAGCTTAAGAGCAAATTGAAATATTATAGATTCATGAACAACACCATTCTGCCAAGAAATTAAAATATGCAGGAAGCAACTAAATGTAAAATACATTTCAGTCTTTCAGAATACTCTGTTACCTGAAATTACCTCTCTTTCCAGAAAACATGGTGTGCCTAAAAATGCCATTGTAGAACTGCTGAACCAGAATACCTTGCTGCTATTCTGTTCTTCCACCATCTGCATTATATTAACTTTGGTAAATCCAGCATTGGTGTACACACCATACTTTCTTCTGGACGAGTATTACAGGGCCAGTTGTAACATAGGCTCAGCTATTCTGCCTTAATTAAAGTGTTCAGAGTTGGAAGGATATTCTTAATTTGTGGTATCCTATATTTGGAGGTTTGATCAAAGGCTAGTTTAACAATAAAGTTTAGTTGGAGCAGGAGTGTTGAAATCAAGTATCAGAATTAATTGTACTCTATACTTTGGAGATATACCTAGATATACTCTATACCTAACTCTGGAGATGTATTCTGCATTTGAATGTATTCTGTGTTTCTGTGCTTTGTGTGATTGTACCGATGGAGGCTTATTCAATTTCGCTGCACATATGTTGTGCACTGACAATAAAGGATTGAATTGAATAGAGTCAGGAATGACTAGCATGTATGTGCGAGGGAAACCTTTACTTTTATACTTTGGAGAAAATTATTCTGTTCCTGTGTAAGAGTTTTCTGTCTGTATTGGCATATATGTATAGGATTTTAAAATTTAGTGAAATGTGTCCTATTTTGTCCTTTTGGGGTAAATTGTTTCTTCTTTTAAACAATCCCCAGTCAAAAGAGATACAGAATTTAGAGGTCTCATTGTTTTCCCATTTTTTTGGGGTTGGGGGCAGTGGACATATTTTGAATTTTGAGAGCATACTGTATAAAAGCCAGTGGTACAAAATGGCCACCACAATGGGAAGGAAACCTAGAAAGATGCTTCCTGTTTTAACTTCATGCCTTTCAGAAACTCTTTATAGCCTTAACTTACTTTCCCTTTCTTTTCTGAGAAAGTGTATACTTCCAAACTTTACACTGGGCTGCAGAAATTCACCATTTTATTTCCTAGAAATATCTCTGGGGTATTAAATAACTAAATATTAAATATATTTGGGAGTTATATTTTGACATATGCTACCTTCCTATGAATTTATTTCTTAATTTAATGAATCTTTAAACAAAATCTGCTAGGATAATCTACTAGGGTAGAGAACCTTGTACATGCCTAGGAAAGTTTGGGTGATTCTTTGGGTCCAAATTAGGAAAACCTGAATTTACTGCCCAAGAATTTTAGTTGTAACTTAAGCTTCATTATTTTGTGAGTGCTATTTTGCTATTTGAAGTTGCCTTCGACTGATGCTTTGCAACGCCAGGTCCATTGTCACCAAGGCCCCCCTCATATATGAATTGATTCAGGAGGGG
>JAEANM010017190.1:0-13026 GCA_017656035.1 Myanophis thanlyinensis
TCCCGTAAATACCCGGGTCCCAAGCCATGGAGCGCTTTAAAGATAAGAACCAACACCTTGAATTGCACCCGGAAGGCCACAGGTAGCTAGTGCAGCTCGCGCAGGAGAGCTGAGCTAAGAATTAACAGCACAGAGAAAACAGAAATCAATTCTCTATGGAAAATCCCTGGCTAGAAGTCTTACTTATTGTTACAGTAATGGCTGGTTCCTAAAGGGAATGTCCCCCTTCCTATGGTTCCTAGATTTATCCGGATTCCTTATTCCAACTTTTAATATCCTCAGCCCCTTCCTGCAATACTGTCCCTTGTTTTGTCTTTTTTCAAACCATAGAATCATAGAGTTGGAAAGTACCTTAGAGGTCTTCTAGTCCAATCTCTTGACCAGGGCAGGAATTCTCACGCCATTGTGAACAAATGGATGTTCAGTCGTTTCTTGAAATATTTCAGTGACTGAGCGCCCTAGACTCCAAGAGCAGACTTGTCAGGAAATTCTTCCTTATTCAAGTTCAGGTGTCGCCCCTTTAAAGCTTCTACTCATTGCTTCTTGTCTTGCCCTTGGGAGAATAAATCCACATTCTCTTCCTTGTGACAGGCCTTCAAATATTGATAGACTGGTATTATGTCTCCCTCTGGCCTTCTCTTCTTTAGATTAAATATATTCAGGGTTTTTTTAACTCTTCCTCATAGGATTTAGCCTCCAAGCTCCTCACTATCTTTATTGATCTTTCTCTGAAAAAGCAGGGGCTGAGATAGTTGATTGCATATGACAGAGAACATATTTGAAACGGTGTAGTGACAGCCTGGCCTGAGAGGCTGCTTTTCCTTGTGGGAACTGACAATCAGACATGAAGGACTAGTAGGCAGCCTACATTCATAATATATTCATATGCTATATATTCATATGCTTGCAACTGCAGAAAAACCAGTGTCATTCCAAAAACCATATGTACAGTGAATAGTGAAAAATATACACACTCCTCATTAATTTTCAGTATTAATTACTGAAAGTCCCCAAACAGAAGTATCCATAGTAACAGTCAATTCTACTCTTGTTCCAATAGATTGTGAAAACATGGGTTATTGTACTCTAAATCTGAAAACCCTAGGGCCGTGATGGCGAACCTATGGCACGGGTGCCACAGGTGACACGCAGAGCCATCTTGCTGGGCACACAAGCTATCGGCTAACTTATCTCCAGCTGAGCATGCACATGCAATTTCACATGCACACATGTGCAATTGCAGAGACCCAGCTGGTCTTTGGTCCTCCGTTGTGCATGTGTGCAATTGCAGCAGGAAATCCAGCTGGTCTTTGGAGCTCTCCTGCGCATACACATGCAATTGCTCATGTGTGCGTGAGTGCCCGCATGCTGCACAATGGGCAGATGGTGTGGTTGCACATGCAGCACATGTGGAAGAGCTTCACACAAGTGTGGATGACAGACGCAAAGTGTGTACTTTTTGGCACTCAATAAGTAAAAGATTCGCCACCACTGCCTTAGGGAATCACAATGAGTTTTCTATGTATAAACTGGTTAAGAGTGGATCCATAGCCTCAGATTTCTAGAATACTCATAAACTTGCCACATTCTCAAAATCTGGATATATTCCTGTTAACTGGGCCTAAGAGCAATGTCAAGCAACAAATTTGATGGCTTATGAGAAAATATGATTCTATCCTGAACTATCCAAAGTGAGTTAGACAAGATATTCATTCTGAAACATTTGCATTAAAACAGTGATTCTCAGCTTTAAGATGTGTGGAATCTAGAAATAGAAAGTTTCAATACTACCCTTTAAGGAGGTTTAGTTGGTGAAATTGACAAACTTTGCTGAAATAGACAAATTCTTTGATTACCGAAAAGACATTATTTACATTTAAGTACTGATTGGAAGCCTCTTATAGACGTTTTGCTTAACAATGAAAAAAGTGAATTGGATGATTAGACAGCATAGATTTTAGAAAAAAGAGTAATATGATATAACTTTAGAGAAAGAAGTCAAAATATATCTGACCCTGCTGTAAAGAATATCAGAAGCCATTTCTTTATACTGTGTTCTTCCTTTTCTATTTTTCTTTAATGTTTTCCCTTTTCTTGCACCTTTTCTTTTATTTTTAAGAATATGATTATTATGATTATTCTTTTCTTTAACTTTCTATTAGTTTGGATTAACTTTTATCTTCTGGTTTAAATGTTTTATTAAAAATTGCGTATGAAAAAGAAAATGTGTGGACACTCATTCCCAGAATTCTCCTTGCCAGAATGCTGGAAGTTGAAGCCCACACATCTTAAAATTGCCAATGTTCAGAAACACTGCCCTAAAGTTAACACATTTTGCAAGATGATTTGAGAACCTTTGGGTTAGATTTACAGCATTAAAATGGTACATATACATACTGCTCACACACACACACATTGTATATACATATACACACACATGTACAAAGGTACATACACACACACCTGTATTTTATTAAACAAAATGTTAGAAAAATAAGATCTCATTGTGACAGCAGTATTCGTAGCAGATACCTCAAAGTGTAACTCACCTAGAGTAGTATGTTAGTAATTCTCTGCCACAAGAAGCTTTTGTCCTGTTCTCCTCCCCTCTATACCAGGTTCCCCTCTATCCACTGTTACACAACAGCATCTACATTAAATGTCTCTGAGTCACCCTTTTGCTCATGGTTTAGAGGCCTAGAAAACAGCAGTAATGACAGCATTAGAACTGACAGCTCCACAGAATAAAATCCAGCAGGGCATTTGCCTCTCTATTTTCTCTTTCTTCTCTCTTAATATAAACTTCCAAGACAAAATATGAGGAAAGACAGGATGCATAGGAATCCATGCCACGTGTGGACTATACAGTGGGTGAAGTAAAACAGATCCTCCTTCCAAATTGCATCTTCATGTATTAGAAGTCTAGTGTTTGTCATACTGTAGCAAAATATCTTTCTTGTGCTTCCAAATAATCCTTCTTGTGTAACCATTGTTTCAAAATTTGAAGTACTGCAATTTTGCATTCTTAAAGTTTGGGGATTTTTATAGAAGGAAGGGATCCATTAGTGAAGCTTTGTGATGATATTCCACAAATTGATTTATTTCTAATGATGAGCGTGTGCTTTTGTTGGCTGTGAAGAAATCCCCTTGCTTCATTCCCATAAAAATAATTGCTGGCAAATTTCAACTCATCTTTCTCAACAGCAAGCAAGGACCCGTCTTTCACAAACCCTTTAATGTGATATATATAAAACTCTTTACAACTAATTAATGGTATGTTAGAAAGCTGTATCCTCCATGACATTTTTAAATCCCTAATTTATTCTTTACCACAATATTCTTCTTTCATGTACTTGTTTATGGGATTTTCTTAAAGTATTTAATTAAAAGAAAAACAAAAAGAAAAATGAAAGAACACGTCAGAGTTACTAATGCATCAGTACTGCCATCTGTTGACAATTTATAACATAGGAAGCACACTACTTTTTGTTTAACCCTCCTTCAATATATTGCAGAAATACAAAAAAGACAGATGCTGTTTTTAAAAAAAATAAAAATAAAAGCAAACTCCTGAATATGAGACATGTTCTTAATCTTATTAATTTGTCCAATAAGCTGAGCTAGTAAATTGATTGCTGTGTTTGTAGTTCCACTGCCAGTAAATTATCTAGATTGTCTTGCAGAGCCAACTCCGGTCAGTCCAGTTGCCAGTAATGCTGGAAGAACGAATATAGAGAACACAGGTTTTGTTTTGTTTTTAAAATCACAATGGTGCTGTCTCCCTCCATGGAAATTAATTTCATAGAATTGTGTATTTCAATCATAGTTAATTTAGGTACCAGTTATATCCAGCATGCAGAACTGAATGCCAGACAAGAGAAATTCATTACACTATTAATGAAATTTAGAATCCAAATGCTAAAGTCCCAGTCTAATTTCTTACTGTTGGAAGTTGCAGATACTTGAAATCATCTAAAGAAATGTTGATAAGCATAAAAAATAACTGAAGTGCTTATGCTTTACATTCAAGCCAATGCATTGGTTTGGTGATATTTCAATCCTATTTTCAAATTGCCTGCCACTGATTTTTAATGTGTGTGTGTTTTTAACATTCACAGGCCTGGATTCCTTTGAGTTTCAAAACAAATAGGACTTATGTTGTTGTGATTCCAAACTAAAAATCATGTTCTAGAATTATTTTACAGCAATGTGAGCAATCTACTTAAGCCTAGGAAACCAGTAAAGAATCTTTTGCAATGGTTTTGTCCCACTCAAATTGCTGGAAGCTTGAATTTCATGGCAGTGCCAAAATATCAGAAGATTTTTAAGAGATACAAAAATACTAAGCGGATGGAAACATCCCTTGGTGGTGACCTTTTAGGAAGTATGGTACTCCATGCCAATTCTTACTTTATGTGGCCTCCTTTTGCAAGCATACAGTAGATCTCACTAGGTACTATGCCTCCTCAGTGCTGCACCATCCCACTATTTTTCTTACTACCTTCTTCCCATATCTTCTTCTCCCATCACTTCACTGCAGAAATCTGGACACTACACATTTGTGAATTTTTAATGTTTCCTAAAGCATCCCACATACTACAGATTCTCAGTCTTGATGGGACCCATGTTAAGGACACTCAATATTGATCGTTTGCATAAAAATCAAATATGGAGGTAGAAAATTAATAGCAAATTAATAGCAATGCAGTACAAATTTGTTTAGAAGATGTTTTAGGCTGCCACAACTTTGCTCTCTACCATAAACATTCTATCAAGGCTGACGGGAAATGAATCTAAGTTCTGGGCAATCTATGTTTTGTTGCTAAATGTTCAAAAAAAGGATCAAACGTATGAAACTATTGAGTCATACAAGTCTATAATTGGAATGCTATGCTACCTGACCCTTGAAATTAATGGTTTCTTTTCTATAGCTGATTTGAGAGATAGGGAAGAGCGCTAAAAATAAGAACCAAACTTATATTTTTCCTCTACCATTATATATTAATAACCATAAGGAAGACTCTGCTTATTTTAAGCAATGACATAACCTGAACCTCCCTCCCTCTGAACATGTTGTCAGGGAAAGACAGCAATTGTAGTTCAAGATATTCAAAGGACACCAGTTTGGGAAATGTTTGCATAACTTCACTGAAACAGCTGCACCATTACATATTATAGCTTACAACCCCTATCTCCTTCTCTCCTAGTCTTCTCTTTCTGTGTAGGAACAGCTCTTAAAATGACAAGTAAATCTTCGGGGGAGGAAAAACCCTCTTCCCATAGGGCACAATGTCCCCAATTGCTCTATGAAAAACCACACTGAGAATTCTATTCTGAACTTCTGTATTTATATGTGCACCCTTTACATTTTCAAATTAGCTTTCAAATTAAGCATCCTGTAAGAGGTCTGATATCCTGCATTTCTAGTAGCCCCCTCCCGCTTTAGAGTTTATGGCTTTAAACAAAAATAGAGCAAACAACTGCTTTGCCACTGATTGTGGCATATTGTTCTCTGGTCTTGATAAAAGTGGGCAAATAAGCATGCCGTTCCATGGAAATTTAACTAGAACATAAAAGACAAATACAATAAGTAGTACTTTTCATCTACTTAATCCATTCCTATTGTTTTGTGCACATGCAGAAGTTGGCAATGGGTGCTCTTCCTCCCACCTCCCATTTTCTACCTGGAATGAGGAGCCTTCAGTTCAAGTGAGCTAATGGGTTTATAAGTTTAGATATGAAGAAAAGAATGAAAACTATCCATTAAGATGCTCACCCTAATTTCTACACTAGGCAAGTAATTTATATTTTATCTCTACATGTTGATGTATTATTCTCATTTTTAACTTAAGGCATCAAGTTTTGGACTGGTTCTGCACCTTACTGATTACATAATGTCAACTGAATTCAATTTATTTTCCCTGCTAGGCACTTTCAACAAAGCTAGTGTTTATTTTCCTGATGATCCTCTGCTGAGTTTCTGGGTGACCTGTGTCCCCACTGTGAGCAATCTAGTCTCACTCTGCCTGCTTGGACCAAGCCAGCCATTTATTCTCCACAAATAAAGTTCAGTGTCCAATTGCAGAACTTTTTAGAATTTAGCTTCTCCTCTCCAAAGGGGAAAAAGCACGTGGTTGCAAAAGTATTAATAAAACTTCACAGGAGTTTTAAATGCAGCAAAGGAATGATGCCTTAGTAGTTAGAATACCTTTATGGGATCTCCAACGTTTTCTTAATAGTTTTACTATTTTCCTATAAGAGCTGCGGTGGTGCAGTGATTAGAATCCAGTACTGCAGCCCACTTCTGCTGACTGCCAGCAATTTGGCAGTTCAAATCTTACCAGGCTCAAGGTTGACTCAGCCTTCCATCCTTCCAAGGTCAATAAAATTAGGAGCCAGACTGTTGGAAACAATATGCTGACTCTGTAAACAGCTTAGAGAGGGCTGTAAAAGCTCTAGGAAGTGGTATATAAGTCTAAGTGCTATTGCTATTGCTAAGTTCTATCGCTATTACAGTCATTCAATCTTCTTCATGCAAGGCAAGTATACTAAACTATGATGGGATATACAACAGATCCTGAGAACAGGGAGGATGGAAGAAAACTGTTACAGGAAGAAGCAGAAGAGAGGGAAGGGAAGGGAAGGGAAGGGAAGAGGAAGGTATGATCCATGTGACCAGTTCAATGGGATTATAGACTCAGAGATATATGCAGAATCTGGTCAAAAAAGTCAGGATGGCAGTCGTGATACTGATCCAACTCCACCTGTGTGTGTTTTTTTAATGTGTGACACTCAAGAAAAATGGGTGAAACTTGATCATACTTTTGTGGCCATCTTGATTTTTTTTTTTTTTGACTATACCCCTAATGGAATTCAAATATCTTGCAGGTGTAGACAGTAATCCCACAGAAAAATACTTTCTATAGCCTCATCCTTGAGAATGAAATGACTCCTTTCTTGATTGAATACTTTGCATCTAGTCCATGACATCTAAGAAAAACTAACAGGTTTAGGTTCTTATGGTTTATTTCCAGACCTCACATTGCCATCCAGGAGAATTTGCAGTTAAACAACAACAACAAAAAGTCTCAATAGTACTCAGGACAGCTGAGTTACAGTTCCATGTCAATTAAACTTTATTTTTTTTCCCTCTCTCTACTCCGTTTAGTTTATTTATTTTGTATGTGTCATTATTTCCCCCTTTCACTAATTGTTCATAAGAACTATGGAAAGCTCATTCTTGGCGAAGCTAAATGATGTAAATTATTTTTAAGGTAGGAGGATGGGGAAGAATTATGTCTCATAAAATGCCTGTGTGAGGTTTTCTGTGCCTCTCATTACATTCCTCACGTAGCACTCAGAACAATGAACAACAACAACAGCAATGTGAAAGAGCACTTATGTATATTGGCGACATCAGGGCAGCATGGCTTGATACATGACTACCTGCCACTATAATCAAATGAATGAAATAAAAAGGAAAATCAATTTTCCTTTTCTTCCTTTAAGACTGGCACATTAAATGGCAAGTTTTATTGCCAAGGTATTTTATAAATACTTAAAATAGGAAGGGGGAGGGGAGGGAAACTATTATCAATTTGGATGTAATGATGGATTGGGCATGAGACTGGAACAAGGAGTGCTCAGTGCCATACTGCTGATATTCTTTCATCTTACATCTGAGATTAAAACTTTCCAATGCCAACTCCAAAATACAATACTAGCAAAGTGGTGAAACCAATGGCTACCTACTGTCAGCATTTTTAATCACCATTTTCAGACACAGCATAACTGCCAATTCCCCAATTCTTCAAGGGAAAAAAAACAAATACAAAAACTTCTCTTGCATGTAAGCTGTGTGAGTGAGAAACTTTGATTGCACAGGGATCTACCCAAATATATTTGAGCCAGCAAATGTCCATAATTTATCCCATGATTCTTTAATTGCAAATAATTATAGATATAGTGATGAGTGGGATCAAGAATTCTGAAAAATATGACTGCTTGTCTAAATTTGAGATTGCAGATGTAAAAATTAGCAAAAATATAAAGGATTATACATCATCTAAATACTAGTGGTAAATGAGTGCCTAGCAATAATATAATACAGGTAGTCCTCAATTTACAACTTAGTGAGCATTTGAAGTTACGACACTGAAAGAAGTGACTTATGACCATTTTTCACACTTACAACCATTGCGGCATCCTCGTGGTCACGTTATCAAAATTTGGACACTTGGCAACTGACTCATATTTATGACAGTTACAGTGTCCTGGGGTCATGTGATTCACTCTTGCAAACTTCTGACCACCAAAGTCAATGGGGAAACCACATTCACTTAACATCATGTTACTAACCTAACTGCAATGATTCACTTAACAACTGCGGCAAGAAAGTTCGTAAAATGCAGCAAAACTCACTTTACAAATGTATCACTTAGCAAGGAGAATTTTGAGTTTAATTGTAGTTGTAAGTAAGGACTACCTGTATATCAGGAATAGGCAGCTACTTTAAACTGGCGAAACAAAGAACGTATTTTTAAGCAGCTTCTCATATATCATCAGAAAGTCTTAAAAAGGGAATTTGGAGTTCAAGATATCAGACTGGATTTAATATTTTACTCTACACAAATCAGCTGCAGAATACTGGGAGCCCACAGACAAAAGCAACTCTGGCTAATTATGTATATTGTTACTATCAGAATTTTTGAAGTAAGGAACATTCTCACTAGAGTTGTTATAGCTATAATGCTCAAACAGCAGAACAAATTAATAAAGTAGCTCTGCTCTATTAAGAAGTCTGTGTCTTTGTCTCTTGGTTGGAAAAATATATAAATTGAAGAGTTTCCTCCTCTGCAAGTAATTCCCATAACAACTGAATATCTATTCTATCTCAATTGCAATCCCTGAAATGTTATGGAACCACATCACCCCATGGCTTTCATAATTTTACTTTGATTGTCAATCTGAATTGTGTTTCATTTTCTTTTGAACATGCCAAGGCTTAAACATAAACTGTTAAGCTGGATTTACTTCTGATACCTGCATCTTCCATGGACTACTGAAACCCACAACTCCTTGAATTAACAAAAGTCGGTTCTATAAAAGCACTGAAACGAAGAAGAGGAGAATGGACTTGCTGTTATTAGACATGAATTTTCCCCAGAATTCATAAGGAACTTTTTATTAATTTCCATTCATCTCAGAATATCACAATAATTATAACAGACATGTATGCCACAAACACCAGCATTGAAATACATCTTAGGGAAATGGGAGTCTATTCATAGTCTGATTTGGGCATATAAAATAACAATTATTTAACATAAATCTGATGTACACATGCATAGTAATAAGACTGGGCCTATGGAATAAATCTGGAGGTTTTCTTTGTAAACCCACTGGAACTTAAGATATCTTGTTCCACTTTCTGCCCTTGTGGTTCTGCTTGGTAGTTTCTGCAACTGCAAACTACCTTCCACGAACATCTCAGATGGCATCCTCCTTATAACGTCTATCTATGACAGAAATAGTAGTCTCAAAATCTGTATTATCTTTTAGCAAGTTAAGGTAAACATATATAAAGAAATGAAAAAAATCTATATAAATTTCTGACATAGCATAAAAGTGTATTGCTAGTATCTTAATCCTTTCCATCTTTCAAGAGAGAAACAAAATCAAGTTTTATTTAAAAAATAAGTTAAAAGTGACAATACATGAAACCTGATATACAAAAATGCATGCAATGCAGGCAGCAAATCAGAAGGGATGGCTGGTCTGCTTTAATTAGTGATTTTGGGAAAGAGAATATTTTCAGATTGTACAGTTATATATGTCAGAGTTTGTTGCAATCCAGCCAGCACACAGTAAAATAATTCAGCAGGATTCAATTATATATAAGAAATTTCTTTATATACAATATAACACATGATGCATGTATACAATACCCATGTTGGGTTTTCCAACATGGTAGAGAGAAGAAGAAATAGCAAATAGAAACACAGCACAGGAACATTAGCAAAGAGAAACAAACTCTCTTATATACAGAACAGTTAAACTAAGCCATGCACAGGCTCCTAGTGTCTTTTTTGGCTCGCATAACTACTATGTTTCAGTTACCAAACAGTCCCCATTGGCTGACTTGTTGCTATGCCTATTCCAGCTCATGAACTCTTATATACTGACAATATATAAGCTCCCCAAAAAAAAGTAATATAGAGAAAAATAAATCTTGAACTCAATCTGAAATTATATAGATTTCACTGAACAAAGAAATAAAAATAAGAGAGAATACAGCTTCTGACATAAAAACAGGCAAAACTAATTAAAATCTAATATGTCAACTATAATATTTATTTATTGTTCAGAGATAACCTGATCCAAAACTAAAATCCTCTGGTTCTGTCTCTGGATTTCCTCCAGCTTTCTAAAGTAATTCCAATCATTAAAGCTACTGAGATTATTTTCAAGCTCAAGCAAATAAACATTTTACTCCACATGTCCAGAGTTCTGCCTTTGTAACATATCTTTTCCTCTATCTGGAAGGGCAGTGGATGAGACAGTCTCTTGAGCATATGTATTAAAGGACATATCTGAGTAGAGTCAGGTGCTGTCTGGCATTTAGACTGGCCAGGAAGCTGAAGAATTGTGTCTTAGATTTTATCAACAGTAGAATTATTAAGTAAATAAACCATCATGTTCTAGGTTATAAACACTATTCTTAATACCAAATTATACTTATAAATTGTAATAGCAAGAATCAAGCAATTTCCTAAATAAATTCTCCACAAATAAATAGCAAAATTATGGTTTTAGCACAGTTTTTCCTAGCCTAGTCTTCTCTCAGATGCTAAGATCTCAACTTCCTTTAAGATCCCAACAAGTAGCTTGATAATTGGATAAAACCCAGGCTGGAAAAGGCTACCTTAGAGTAATACACAAGTTCAGTCATTCTTCACTATGTAATTTCCTTTCTTTACAAACTTTTCCCCTCTAGGCTTCCAAGTGCAACAGATCAACTACTGTATTCAGGCCCTAGATGATTGAATTCTCAAACTATATTATACCTAAGTTTGATCTTTTACTGCAATTGTCACTTGCCTTCCCATAATGGAAAAAGAACTGCTAAATAAAGAATGTCCATCATCTTGTATGGGTCACCAAACATCCATTATTCAGTGCTTATCATCTCTGAATTGACTAGAACCTATTTACAATGAATAAAACAGAGATGTGGAGAACATATTCACATTTTTTTCATTTATTTTAAACTATGAGTAAGTAGGTTGTCACCTGATCAAAAAACTGGTTGAGTTTTTATTAGTTGTTCTGAAGGGAGCAAGCATATTTTATTTTCAAATCACCAACCCTCTCATCACATTTAGTACCCAGAAAAAGAATAGCTATTTGTATGAATTATTTTTGCTACGTCTTGTATTTTGCCTGATTCTTCTCAGGGAAATTTGTTCAGAAATTTATTTTTATTCAGTTAACATAGTCAACAATTGGTTGCATCTTACCACTTTAGGACACATCTTCTGTTAAGTGCTTAAAATGCCTATAATTCTGACATAGCCAGAAAACTAAATATTAATGCTAGATTTTGGATTGCTACTGTTTTCTTTTTCCTTCAATAGACATAATCACTCAAATCCACACAGAAAATAGCCACTGGGAAAATGGCACCTGACCATCAGTATCATGGCTGTGCAGCCTATATAGCATTGCTGCTTCAAAGAAAGAAATATTCTTTGCAGCCCCCAGGGGCATCCATATAATGCATGCCTGGAACTCTGTAAACTAAAGAGTGTTTTCTGGGATGACATGACAGCAACCTCATGATCCTAGGTTAAAAAAAAACACACAGGCACTTTAAACCAAACTCTCAGTATATGATACTATCAGAAATGCAATCTGAATATCGTTAGTTCTCTCTACATTTTAATTGAATCAAGTTTATCAGGCCTCATGAAAGTCATGCTGCTTTTCACAAGCAGCAGCTGTAGTAGGCAGCTATGGCAAAGAGAAGCATAAAGGTTATGCAGGTCAAAATCAGAATGAAATCACACACCTCTTTTGGGGAAAAAATAATACTGAAAAATTGAACACCTGACAGCAGAAAGACCTGGGCCAGGTGTTAGCACAATTCTGCCCCAGTTCCTTTCATGTCACTAATATTACAATGCCAACTTCAATTGATTCATTTTTAGACTTCATTCCATATGCATCCGGTGTAATAAAATATAAAACATTCATTTTTCTAAGCTGAAGTTCGTGTAAGCTTTTCATGCCACAGTCTCAAATCAAGAAGTACCAGCATCTGGAGATTCTAATCGCTTCCAAATAAATATGTAATTTTTATCAGTCATCTCTCTCAGATAAATGAAATTTCTGGGGGAATTGAATGAACAGTATTAGCATTGGAAATATCTCTTTTCTATTTATGCACTTCCTTACAGAAAGCTAAGCTTGATCGAAGAGAAAATGTTGGACTATTTAATAGAGCTTCAAATATATTTCATCATCATCATCATCATCATTATGCTTGGCAGCACAATCAGTCAGATGTTTAGACTAGATTTAACATTTTTATCCACCCAGAAGGCACTACAGAGAGTGATCAATTTGGCACAAGAAACCATTGGTTGCTCTCTAACACCACTGGATGACATCTTGCTGCTTCAGCAGAGTAAAGAAGATACTCAGAGATGATTCACACTCTGGTCTTCACACTTCTAGCACCGGGCAGAAGACATCGAAGCATAGCCAGCCTAACAAATAGGTCTAAAAATAGTTTCTACCCATGGACTGTCAAGACTTCTAAACCCAACCACAATAACTCCACTCACACACAGAAATGTATGACTAGTTTTTCTTTTTTTCTTTTTTATAAAATTTGGGAAATTTATATTTTAAATTTAATATATTTAATTGTGGGTTTTAAATTTTGATCTAATTTTAATTGTCAGCTTATATAATTATTTTAATTGGTTCTTAACTTGTTATTTTTGTGTGTTTTTTAATTGC
>JAEANM010017192.1:0-13026 GCA_017656035.1 Myanophis thanlyinensis
TATTCATTTTAATTTACAATTTTTCTTTATTCAATTCTTAATTTTTTTCTAATAATAACGCTAATAAAGGTAACATACTATTATCACATTGTAATCATCCCTCTATTTCTTATATAACATTGTTAATCATATGCATCACCCTTCATATATTATAAAACTCTAATAATAAAGTTCATATTCATATTACAGTCTTGTTTAATTTCCAATGTTACATAATGTCATTTTTATATCAATCAACAATTTCTAATATCCTTAATCACACACATTGTATTTCACAGACTCTGTAAATCTAACAGTATTATGCATATTAATTTTAATTTACAATTTTTCTTTATTCAATTCTTAATTATACTTTCCTCTCTGGAATCAAATTAAATATTTTATTTCACCCTTCATCCTATCTAAATTCCTTTTTTTAAACTATTAATTGTGCTCCTGATGCCCCCCCCCCATCCATCATCCCTTGTCCTCCTTAGTGTTTCAATTATATATTTTTTGGCTTGGCTTTTACACCTAATTTCCCACATTCTCTTGTTTCCTTTCTACCCCGTCCCACTGTTCATTTTCCCTAAAATCTATTCTTATCCTATCTCCTTTCTAACCACAATGGCTGGATTCTTCAGTTTCAGTTTCTTTTTTAATGCTCCTGTAATACCCTCTCCTTGTCCTGTTTAATCTATCATTACTTCCAACATTGTCCCTTGGAATTTATGTTTTAAATACTTCTGTATACCTAGTTGGTTCATAGCTTCTTTTCCATATCTGCTTTTTTGTTTATTTCCCCCTCTTCTTCTTGTGCATCTTGACTGGTCATCTCTTTATATTGTACAGTTTTTCTTTTTCTCTCTGTCGTCTCCGATTTGTCCTTTAACTCTTTGCTTCCTGTTTTGCACCATTCTCTTATCTTTCGAATGAATGACTAATGAATACTAATCAATTTCCTCCCAGTTCTTTATTTTTTGTTAAAGTTGTTCATTAGATTTTATTGTATCCATCTTTTGTCCAGTGGGCCAATCTCCAGATGCTCAAATATTGTTGTTCAATTATTAAATCAGGTCCCGAAGAGTCCAAAAATCTCTTTAATCCACTTTTATGGCTCAGTCTTTATATCAAATAATATCAACTTCCTCAAAGGGTAGGTTTTCCTTTGTTTTTAGAACTTTTTAGGTTTCAGATGTAGTGTATTTCTTTGGGCAGCAGGTGACAGTGTTAAATCCAATTCCAATATTTACAGTAATAGTTTTTAAATATTTTATGTCCTTCCCTGTGCTTCCAAAGTATTGATTTTTAAAATTCATGATTCCAGCACCAAGTGCCTATTCACAACGATGCTTCATTCAATTGTAAAACCAAATTTGTATGCTTTTAGTAAATTGGTACCTTTCCCTTTAAATCTCTCCAGGTTTTTTGGGGCTTTTTTTTCCTTTCCCTCTCGTTAGTTTGCTGCTTCTTTCAGATAATTGGAGACACTTTCTTTGAATAGCCTTTTGGGGTTAAGCTCAGAATAGCAAAAATTCTTCCCATCTGATTCTTCACTGTTCTTCTCCTGCATAATGCTGAGATGTCCTCATCGGTTGTCACAGCTACAGGCAGCCATTTTGGTTGCTTCTTCATCTTGCCATGGCATAGAAGTATTAACCTTTAAAAATTGATGCACCTATTGTTATTGTTTTGGTGTTATTATTCATTGTACTATTAAAGTCATATTTATTAAACTATTTGCATACAGTATTTGGGGAAGATGAACAATCTGAAGTGTCATGAACTGGTTGATGTGACAATGAGTTTGAGAACTCCTGATGTAGATACTCAGTGTTGAAATGTAGCCTGCAGGCATGGCTATTTGATAGATTGGCTAAGAATCAGAATCTAGTCTATAGTATTTCAGATAATCCAAAAATGCACTGTTGCTAATAGTACTGAAAGTTACTAAGATATCTAGTGATTCTACATGATATCTAGTTATTGTAGAGAAACATTAGTAATAATCTCCTCTTAAACAATTTGTGATGGATTTAGTTAATCTACTTTAAATGGAGGAATCTGAATTTCTTAAATATACATTGGGAGAGTAATTTCTTTAAATCTTAAAACAGTATAGCAAAGCCCTTAATTTTTATCAGATATTGCAAAAAAAGAAAAGAAGCAAAGATTTTGTTTAAACAGGAGGTAAGATAATTGCTAGAGGAAAAAATTCAAACTGAAAAATCAGGTAATTGGGTAATTTAATCTGATTTCAGTGTACAATAGAAGTCAGGCATGAGACTGAACATACACCAGAATCATCCTTAAATATTGTATTTTTCACTCCATAAGATGCACTGTTTGGCTCCCAAAAGTGGGTGGAAATGTCTGTGCATCTTATGGAGCAAATATTGCCAAAGCCCTGCCCACCTGCTGGCCTGCCCACCCACCATTTTTTGCCTCTGTATGCCCTATTTTTGGTCTGTGTGCATCCTGTTTTTGGCCTCAGTGTGTCCCATTTTTGGCCTGCATGACCTGTTTTTGGCCTCCATATGTCCCATTTTTGGCCTCTGCATGGTTCACTTTTGGCCTCTGTGCAGCCCATTTTTTGTCCCTGCGCACTCCATTTCAACCTCTGTATGTCCCATTTTTGGCCTCTGCATGCACTGATTTCAGCCTCCATGTGTCCTGTTTTCGGCCTCCATGCATCCTGAAAATGGGGCACGTGAGGAGGGTGAAATGGGACACACGGAGGCCAAAAATGGGCATGCAGAGGCCAAAAATGGGAAGTGCGAAGACCGAAAACCTGAGTGCGTCTTATGGTCAGGTGTGTCTTATGGAGTGACTGATAATATAGATTTTCAACAGAGATATCTCTGTTTATTCATTCAGTACCATGTTCTTCGATATCATACTGGAGTTGTTACAGCTCTCATGTACAAAAGCAATATTTTTGGAAGGTAGAAACTAAAGACAAGGAATAACTGATTATAATCTTTATGCAATCTTAGATGCTTCATGAGTTATTGTCTGTTGTTAGCCCCTAAATGCTGAATTATTTTTCAGCCTGATTAATCTGGAAAACCTTATTCTTTTATATTCTTTGTAATATAAAGCTTTCTTCATTCCATAGTTTACGTCAAGGACAAAAATTATCTTGCAGCTGTATGGACAGCCATCCTCTCTTCAGTCATAATCGAAAAAATGCACAATTTCCATTCCGAACCAAAAGTAAGTTTTTATCATTTGAATCCAGTCTTTTAAGATTGTATTCACTGAAACTAATGGAAATACTTTTTTGAAATTGATGACTCTCCTACAAGCAGATTTGTGACCCTAAACAAAGGTTGAATTAACTGACAAAATGTTTTGCTTATAAATAAAAAAGACAGAAGAACAATAATAAAATTACCAAGCCAATTTAATTAACATCTGCATTTCTGCTATGATTTGAAATATTCTTGAGGAAAGTTTGCCCTTCTGTTTGCCCTTCCAAAAAATTGGACTGAGTTAGCATACTCCAGGTCTCATCCATAAGTAATGTCACTTAATAAGAACTAGGAAGCATATCTCTCTGTCACGGCATTGACATATATTGGGCTAATGGGAGTGGCAGTTCCTACATCTTCGATTGTCTTTTCTTGCTTATTTTTCTTTCAGCATTTGGATGATTTTATTATTGTTGTTGTATTATATGAGTACTATATTGGCCTTTACGTGCCAACATCTTTAATACTTATGAGAGATATGTCCAACTCCTAGTATCAGCAGCTACAGCCTATGTTAACATGTGGGCCACATGTCTTTCACAGAGTGTTTTCATATAGCAAGTTCTGTTCAATAGATTATTGTGTTGAATCACTGACAGGAAAATTGTGACTGCTTCTAGATTGCCTTATTTTTTTTTATTCTGTAAACAATCTAATAAAAAACACTGCTGAGTTTTAAATAATATATGTTATTGAAGTAGCTTGTTATGCAATTAAAGCCATGGATGTTTTTATTTATTTGTTTGTTTATGCCACTCATCTTGCCCAAAGTGACTCTAGGTGGTTTATAAGCATTGAATCAATGCAGAATTAAAAAAAAAAATCAAATAATAAGTAAAGGTCTTTAATTTAAAAATTCAATTAAAATAAAACCAAGAAGGATGAAGATAGAAGGACTAAAGCGCACACAGGAAATGAAGTGTTCTTTACTCCATTAGCCACCACCAAAGTGCCACACATCCATTAGGGCCTCATGCAAGTTGGCATAACCATGTCTTCAAGGCCTTTTGGAAGGTCAAAAAGAGTGAGATTGGATCTGATCTCAAGGCAAGATGTTCCAAAGGATGGAAGCTATGGCAATTAAGGCTCTTCTTCAGCTGAAATTCCTTGGCTGACAAGGTCTGTTGCATGCCCTTTCTGCCAACACGTGGGGAGGGTAATCCCATCGGTTTGAGCCAATTTCTCAAATAGACTGGATTTATGCCATGAAGGTTTTAAAGGTTATAACCAACACTTTGAATTGGACCTGGAAGTAAACTGGCAACCAGTGCATCTATATTCTGCACCAAATGAACTTCTGGATTCTTTTCAAGAATAGCCCCATGTAAAATGAAATTCACTAATCCATTTTGTGAGATGACAGGGACCTGAGTGATTGAATGAAGATTGCATAACAGCTCTCTGGGGTAGCACAATCTCACCTAGAACTAAAGAACTTAAACAAGCTGAATATGTGTTCTAATATTGTGAGCTAGTTATGTGGTGCCTTAGCTATTGTATTAGTTATTTTAAATTATATTTTTATTTGGTTTGTAGAAATTTTATCATACTGCTTTTCTATTGTGTATTGCTTGAAAACCAGGGGTGTCAAACTCGGTTTCATTGAGGGACACATCAGAATTGTGTTTGATTCTAATGTAATCAGAACAGAGCTGGAAGTTCAAAAAAAGTTTAAAATATTGATCAAACAATATAAAGAATTAGATAATTTATCCATTTTAGATTCCAGTTTATGCCAAACTCAATTTCATTAAGGGCTGCATCAGGATTGTGTTTGACCCCAATAGTCTCAATTCCACAATGTAGAGATTAAAGAATTTGGACAAGCTGAATATGTGTTCTAATGTCATGAGCTAGTTATGCTATTGTATTACAATTATTTTAAATTATATTTTCTATTTGGTTCATAGGAAATTTATCATACTGTTTTTCTATAGTATATTGCTTCTAAAAGCAGTATGATAAAATTCCTATAACCAAATAGGAAATATAATTTAAAATAATTGTAATACAAAAGCTAAGGCACCATATAACTAGCTCATGACATTAGAACACAGATTCAGGGTTGTGTTTGACCTCGGAGGGCTGGGGGAGTTGGGGAATGGCTGGTGTGTGTGTGTAGCCATGGTGGGCATTTGACACAGGCCCAAGATGCATTCCCCCCCGCCCTATATATTCAAAACAGCTATTCTAGACAAATGGAGATTTAGTTTCTGGCACAAATAGTCTCAATTCCATAATGTAGAGATTAAAGACATGTAGAATCCTCAGCTGCTGGGGTGCTTGACTCTTTTATATAGGAGCAGAGCATTAATGAATTGACAATTTCTTCAGATGTCTCTAAAAACTATATATACAACAGTTTTATCAATCTTTGTTACTACCTCTGACAAAGCCTTAAAGGAGGACTTAATATTAGTAATAATTTACAAAATTGATATACCTCCCAATTCTCAATGACCCTGTGTAGCTCACAACAATCCAAAAATTTACAATTAAATCAACTTAAAGTAAAAGATTAAGGTAAAAGATAAACTCAGTGATACGAGGGTGTACACACTCTCTCATCAAAGAGAGAAGAACCAGATGTTTTTGTCTCTTGTGAACAACAGCCATCCAGATCGTGGAAGGTACTTAGTTCTAGTTGGCAGAAGTTGCTCAATAGAAGGTGAAAAACGTGCTGCCTCTTGCAGTACTCTGCCAGCCAAAATGGGTGCCGGGGCCTGTTTTTGGCCTCCACGGCCTCCTGCAACACTGCCAACCAAAAAGTGGCCCATTTTCAGCTGGCAAGTGCTATAGGAGGTTGTGGAGCCGAAAAACAGACCATGTGTCTCCCCCCCCCCCCATGGCCTGTTTTTGGCCAGTAGAGTACTGCAAGAAGCTGTGGAGGCCAAAAACGGGCCCATTTTGGCCAATTGTGAAACTGCAAGCCTGTCCTTTGATATTTCCAGGTCAGCCCCATTGGCCAGATCTAAGTACCCTGTAGGCCTTGAGTTTGACACCCCTGCTGTAAGCTATCCAGAGCTGTTTAAGATGGGCATCCAAATTTTATTTGAAACAAATAAGTAAATTATTTTTCCTTCAAAACTTGCTAGTTATTGTGCTTTAGCAAAGAAACTTTATACACTAAATAAATCTGACTAAGTAATTCAAGAAAAAAAAACCCATGTGGATCTTACATATATTTTGTGGTCATTCTAATTATATATTGTATTGCTTGATTATACCCTTCTATGTATTTTTTCAGAAAGTATGCTCAGGCTCATCTATAATTTGATAGTTCTAAGCCTAATAACTCCATTCTGCCTAGTGAAAAAACTTTTCTGCTTTACATCAAGGTAAAGTGCATCAAGGATCTTTTTTGAAGACTAAATTATCACTACGAAATAGTTCTATTTTTTTAAAATTTGCATTTGTTAGCAATTTTATGCTATTTTTCAAGTCCTGTTTTCACCCTCTATTATTGGAAATCCAAAAATCATATCAGTAATAATTTCAGAACAAATTTACATTTTTCTTTTAATATGAATAAAAATGCTATCAAGAATTAATCTGAATATAATTTAAAGCTATTTATTTGTATTCCATTGTCATTTGATACTTGGAAGGAAAAAGTTTCTTAAAGTTTCTTTAAAACATATAGTATCATTTTCTAAGCAATATGACTAAACAGTTACCATTATCAGTATAATAGTCATCATTTTTTTCCTCAGTTAAAGATGAATGGATGGGTATCACTTGTTACTAAGGAAAGGCCTGTTGTATGGATAGGGATTTGCTTTTTTATGTTAGAGGAAAGTTTCCATTGGTGCTCATCCTCCTCCTTATGTTAACAGATACTTTCAAGCATGCCAAATCTTACGTTGGATAGCTACTGTAGTACATAGGTGCCGAACATTTCTGGTTCAGTTGGCTTTACTGAACAATTTGTGAATCATGGATATTCAAAGAAAATGACTGCTAAGACAGGAAGTACATATTATTATTATTATTATTATCATGGCCTGTGCTAAGCACATTGGGCTACAAGGGTACTTCACAGTTTTCTGGTCCACAGATACAGTCTTTGCATCCTTCTATTTAAGGCTGATGTTCTTCAGATCTTCCTGAAATACATATGTACAAGAAAGTAAGGAAGTACACATGTACAAAGAAAGCATTGGACCACTGCAACTCACTTTAAATAAAGGGAGAATAACTGTAAACATCTGTGTGGAATCCAAGGGAAAAAGATTATGGAGACTGAGCTTTGCTTTTAACATAACAATTTACTTTTTATGCTGTTTTTAAATTATACTTTGGAATATAAAAAGTGAAATAGGAAGATAATAGTTACAATCAAAAAGGTACCATATGGTAGACCCTAGTGCAGTGATGGCGAACCTATGGCATGTGTGCCAAAAGTGACACTCAGAGTCCTCTCTGTGGGCATGCATGCCGTCCTAACTTATAGCTTCACTGCGTTTCTGTGGCATTTCTCGCCATCATTTGCAGGAAAATAGACATTTGAGGTACTAAAAACAAAGTTAAGTCAATCAATTCCAACTCGCAAAAGAAAAAGATCTTGCCTCCTGGATGTCAGTTGCTTTTCCTGCAGAGCTGCCAGTGTTGTGATGCCCTGCTGCCCTATCGGCCAGCTGGTCTTCGGCTCTCCAGTGCATGCAAGAGCACACAAGTTTGCAACAGAGAGAACAAGAGACTTGCAGTTTGGGCACTCAGTCTCTAAAAGGTTTGCCATCACTGCCCTAGTGTTAATAATACTTTTTAGTCAATTGGACCATTTAAAATATCAGTACAGTTACATAGTTGTCCACTACAAAGAAAGCCCAATACATCTGATTATCTAGTATTTATTGCTTTGTACAAGAATCTTGCTCTTGGGCAGACCTTTGGAGCTGAAATTCAAGAGGTTGCTACAATTGGGAAATAGTGTTCTAAAGAATTCAGGATTCTTTTTTTCTTAATTAGCACTTAGCATAAATATGTTGTATTAGTGGCATCTTCATGAACACATAGAGCCAGATTTTTAAAATAAAGCTATCAGATATAGGTCAGAAAAAATCCAGATAATCACTAGAAAACAGCAAATATATTTTTGTACTCAGATATAGTAATACTTATAATAAAAGTCAAATTTTATTTCTGATTTAAACATTCAGCTAAAGTAAAATTTAATTTTGTAACAAAAACTAGAAATTGTCAGTTATGAGCGGCCGCAAGTTAGCAGAAATTCTTTCCAAATGCACTCTGATTTATCAGTTTCTTTATCAAGATTTATTCAGAGGATGGGGATGAGTTATAAAATTTTAGTAACTGAACAACTTTTCATTTAAAATGAATATAAGACCATATGCAATAGAATGGGGACTTTTGATTTTCTTTCTGACAATTTTCCTGTGATGTAGAAAGACAGAACAACAGATCTTTTCACAGATACCAGTGATTGTTGTAGCCACCTGTTTATGTAAAGGCAGTCCTCAACTTAAAACAATTTGTTTACAGACCGTTCAAAGTTATAATGGCACTGAAAAAAGTGACATCATTTTTCATACAACCATTGCAGTATCCTCCTATTCACATGATCAAAATGTAGATGCTTGACAACTAGCTCATATTTATACCGGTTGCAGTGTCCTATGGTCATGTGATCATCTTTTGTGAGCTTCTGACAAGCGGAGTCAATGGGGAAACAAGATTCACTGAACCACTGTGTTCCTAACTTACAACTACAGTATTCATTTAACAACTATGGCAAGAAAGATTGTGGGACAAAATGGGACAAAATTCATTTAACAAATGTCTCATTTAGCAATGGGAATTTTGGGGTCAGTTGTGGTTGTAGGTTGAGGACTATCTGTAATAGTCTCTTGAATCTTTTTATTCAGGAAACTCTATCCCACAGAACTAATTAAGAAAAAAAGAAGATTAAGATAGAATATTAGAATGGGTTTTAAGGACATGATTATAATAATTGTGAGATTAATTCTTGATTTTTCATTGTTTTCTGTTGTTTTTAGTGGGAGCTATACTCAGAAAATTATTGTTTGGGTGACCCTATTCCTGTTGCTTTTTGGTAAGCTTATATTTATATTATATAATATAATTATATACTTTTGTATAGGGGCAGAGCATTAATGAACTGACAATTTCTCGAGCTATCTCTAAAAACTGTCTGTACAACAGTCTTGTCAATCTTTGTTACTACCTCTGACACAGCTCTAGAGGAAGACTTAATATTAGTAATAATTTACAAAGTTGTTATACCACCCAATTCTCAATGACCCTAGATGGCTCACAACAATCGGAAAATTTACAATTAAATCAACCACAGGTAAAAAGTTTAAGATAAAAGATGACAAACTCAGTGATACAAGGGGGCTCACTCTCATCAAAGAGAGAAGAACCAAATGTTTTTCTCTTCTGAACAACAGCCATCCAGATCTTGGAGGGTACTTAGTTCTAGTTGGCAGATGATGCTGAATAGGTGAAGAAGCCAACCAAAATGGGATGTGGAATCCTATTTTTGGACTCCTACAGCACTCTGCCAACCAAAATGTGGCCTATTTTCGGCCGGCAGAGTGCTGCAGGAGGCTGTGGAGGCCAAAAATGGGCCACGCAAGCCCCCCGCCCACGGCCCATTTTGGCCAACAGAGGCATTGCAGGCTGGTCCTTTGATATTTTCAGGTTGGCCCTGCGGACCAGATCTAACCACCCCATGGGACGGAACTAGACTGCCTGTCTTGAATTTGACACCCATGTTATATGTGATACCAAAGTTAATTTGCTGCAGAGGAACGTTGAAATCAACATTTTAAATAGAAAGTTTAAAAAACATTTTTAATAGGTGCTACTTACCTGGGACTGCTTGATGGAAACTGGCTGTCTGGAGATGCGTGGAAAGACTGCTCTATTTGTGATCTCATCCAGGTGATTCCCATTGTTGATTTAATTATTCAGCAATCTTTGTTACCAGCAGATTCAAAATGTATACAGTATTATATGCATTATAGTTATCTATAACAAGAATTAAATGAATTCTTACAGTGTGTTTTTCTTTTCCTTTTGAGTAAGATTGACTCCTAGCAGATACTGAAGAAGATTTTTCAGATTCTTAGGTTCCTAAAAGTGGTTTGATATTGCTGTGTTCCTGGAGCTGAGAGAGACTGACTGGTCCAGGATCACCCAACTGGCTTTTATACCTAAGGCAGCACTAGAACTCAGATTTTTCTGCTTCTAGTCTGGTACTTTCACTATCAGATTGGATCACAAGTGGTGGGCTTCAGCAGCTGATTTTTTTCAGCCCTCAGAGACCTACCAATCATGTTACAACTCTGGGTACTACAAATGCTAAAAATCAGTATCATTTCCAATTATTTTTCAGATGGCAAACATAGTAACTATTAAGATAGCCTTGATGAAGATATACAAGGGAGAATCCTACTCAAATCCTAAGAAGAAAGGAGAAAATTGTGGATTTGTTTGTGTCATATATGGTGGCATAGCACTATTCCAAAATTGGCCATTCCTGACTTAGAGGCATTAGGGAGCATTACTTAACATTATGGTATCAAACTTATGTTGCTGCTGATAGTTTTCTGATTCTGTATCTATTTAAAGGCAGGAAATTTTTTATCAGACTTTTTAAAAAAATCAGATGAATATTAAAGGGAACAAGTAGTCATAACTCTCTTTAAAAGATTGTTAACTCTTTCTTTCTAGATCAACTAACATTTGGGAATTTCTTTACAGCAACTTTGAAAACATGCAATGTGTTGAGAGGAGGTTATATCTGGCCTACATTGGCATGAACCATAATTTTGGGTTGTAAAATGTCTGAACACTTGATTAAAATTTTGAGTATTAGAAAAAAAAAAGCCTAGCTAATCCTGGATGTCTATGGAGATTCTCAGTCATCCAGGTCATGGTTATCCCAAACGTGCTTTTTCAAGAGGCAATTGGACTTTCTGATTTTTCTTTGAAGGTGTTTCATTTCTCACCCAAAGAAAAACCAAAAAGCCTAGTTGCCTTTTGAAAAAAGCACCTTTGGGATTAGCTGATACTGGTTAGTTAAACTCCTAAACACAATGAAACCTCTGGTCATGAAGCCTCTCACCATGACCAAATTGGGTGCCGACCTAACATTTTACAAGCCGTTTGCATCAGGTCATCAACAAAAACTCGGGTGGCAATCAAATGCGGTGTGGCTGATTTCTCCTTCCATGCCGATTTTGCCTTCCTGCTGGATTTTTTTGTGCATGCATGCTCAGTCAGTCTCACTTCCGGTCACAACCAAATTGAGTGCCGACCGAAGTTCTGAAATGAATTATGGTCATGACCAGAGGTTCCACTGTATTTGGAAGGATTGCTTCTAGGGAATACAGTATCTGGCCTGCATGCTGAACTGGAAAGCCATAAAGTGTCCCACAAGAAAGCAGTGGTGAACTATTCCATGCTGTGGCCAGAGTTTAACGAGGAGCTGAACTCAGCTTGAAAACTTCATTTCTTAGTAAAGGACTGAATATCTTTGATATCACCAATTAACACTCATGTTCTCTCACATAATTAAAATATTAATATTCTATTCAAATTGGTCTACTTCCATCCTTAATAAACTTAAACAATTCTGTAGCAGTAGTTGCTCCCAAACTATTTAAGTAGGCCTGTTTATAGGGTTTTGATGTAACAAGTATGAGAAGCTCATCTCAATTACACTTCCTATCTGCAGTTTAAAATAAACAATATGCATGTTTTAATTTGAATTTATTTTTCCTTGATGTATAGGGTGCAACCAAAGACCTGAGATCCTTAAAGTAAGAAAACATCAAAATTATTTTATGCTGATAGTTTGCAAGTATTTCTACTTCTGCTTGTGGAACAAAAAACACTTTTATACCCAAACCAAGAAATACAGTTGGTCATTTTAGCCCCCTACCAATGCGGTGATGATTAGAAAATCATTGTAACAGTGATTAAGTAGATAGTTTTCAAGTTATTCAGTGAACAGTGTTTAATTAATACTATGTTAAGGAATGGACCAATATTAGACAGTTTTCTCATAATGCAATCATATCAATGCAATATACAGGTGAAACGTGTTTTCTAAATTTTCAGAATTGTTATTACTATGTCACAGTTTCTGAAATGAAATGATTATAGACTTAGTGAAGGATATGAACAACGTTACTATGTATCATTTCCCTTTATTATTTTTCCTAGGAAAGCTAATTACATTTTACAGTCAAAGGCACTTGAAATCCAATTTCTGAAGGAGCAGAAACAAAAGCTGCAAATACAACTTCAAGATCTAAAACTGACTATGAACAATATTGCCTATTACACAGTTGGTCAAATACTAGAAGGATATGCAAGCAAAGGCATTACAAGATGGGTAAGAGATCTTCATAATATTTTATTGATAGAAATCATATTTGTGCCAAACCAATATAACCAAATTCACCAGATTAAATCCTGGCACGCTAGTAATCTTGTTCATGTTCTTTTAGTTAGTCTTCCAGTTTGAACCTACTTAAGTGGCAACAGCATAATGAAGTGAAGCAGACTGAAAGCATGACTTTCCTATTCTGTATTTGTTTGTCATTTTTTATTACCTGTGCCACTTGTGGAGTGCCAATCCATGTCATGTGATGTATGTAATGCAACATTTCTGGAAAGTTGCAATTAATGTTTGGTTTGTTTGTTTTTTATCATTTCTGGCTTGTGGATATTACTAGCTCAGGTTTTCTCAGGTTGCCTGAAATGTGTAACTTCCTTCATCAAAGCAAAGTTATCATCA
>JAEANM010017193.1:0-13025 GCA_017656035.1 Myanophis thanlyinensis
TCTACTTACAAAATTTTCAAGTTACAAAACGGCTTCCAGAACGAATTAATTTCGTAAGTAGAGGTACCACTGTACTATTGGGGTTTTCAGTTCCCTGAGATGCACCCCAAATTTCTCCACTATGCCAGGGCTGCCTAGGCACCTAGTGCATCCAGAGTCCAGTATAGTGTCCAATATATATTTGCACCCGAGGAAGCCACCATTAGTTCTACTTGGATAGTTACTGGTATTATGGTATGACTTATCAGCAGGTCATTGTCTGACACTCTCTGCTCTGGTCTTGGGTCCTTGGTCAGAGTTTCAAGAGCTCGGTGAGACGGGGGAAATCTACAACCTCCATTCCTCTGAGTGTTGTCTCTTTGGGCTTGAGGGTCCCTTTACGTTCCAGTGAGGCAGTCAGCAGCCTGATAACCCTCATCTAGTGCCACAGCAGTGAAGGCTGGGGTTTCCTTTGCCTGGCTTTGAAGACTCCAGTTTTTCTGGCCCAAATGACTGTCACTGTTTTCAGTTGTATAGACATAGTACCTGGCCAGGTCATTTTACACCTTGTCTGACAGATCATACCAAATCTGGAGGTTTTGGGGTGCCCCCTTTGCTAGGCAGGTGTATAATGCTTTGTTGGCCAATCCCTCTTGGAAGCACTTGATCAGCATGTCCTGGGGCCAATCTGCCAGTTTGCTGGCCAAGCTTCGGAACTCTTGAGAGTAAGCTGCGATGGGCCATTTCCTTTATTTGAAGGTTCTGATCGTGGTCTGGGTTTTCTGGTTGGTGAGTGGGTCCTCAGACTGCTTCCTCAAGGCAGCTGTAAATCTGTCAAAATGGCACAATTCTACAGTATCATTATGGAGAGCCACCAGCCACTCTGTGGCCTCTCCCTCGAAGGCCATGGTGACACACTGCACTCTGGCCAAGTTGTTTGGCAAGTCTGACCCATATTCTTTCACATAATTCCATACTTGGGTGAGGAAGAAGGCCAGATATTTTGGATCCCTGTCAAATTTTACTCCTAGAACCAGTGGATGGTGATTCCCCTCTCCCCGGAAGAGTGGCTTGGGTCAGTGCCTGAGCCTGTTAGGCAGCAGCGTGCTGGGCTACCACTGCCTTGGTCTGCTGCACTGGTGGTAGGTCTGGTCACTCTGGGAAGTCTTCAGCTGTCAGATTGTCACAGCCTCAGAAAATTGCTTGCCTGTTTGAGTATCACTGCATGGGTGTCTGGTTTCTGTGTCATGGCCTCACATGGCTTGGTGGAGTGCCAGGCTTGGGATTAGCTCCCTCCGCTAAGAGTTACTCTGGGAAGAGGTTTATCCCAGTCCTCCAATCTCTCTTGATTACTGTTGTGTCTGTGCATGCGCAGGTGGAGTTTTCCCTCTGGTCCGCCGACTGCCGACAGCTGGTTGGCTGTTGGCCTGGAGGCACCTGATTGGTTAAGGACAGGTGAGCATCTTATTGTTGCAGGTGGAGCCACAGGAAAGTATAAAATGAGCGGTCCGCCTGCAGCCAAGTGCTACTTTTATTCACAAGAAAATAAAGGGAGCCCTTGCGGCTATCTAGACTGACCTGCGTCTTAGTCTTTTCTTTAAACCTGCAAGCTGGGGATTTCGAGGAGCTAACACTGGCGATGAGGGTGTGATACTAAGACAACTTGATCACCACCACAAGCGAAGCCCACACTCAAGAAGTTAGCAACTTGCCAAAGAAACGCCACGAAGCGAACAAACAATGGCTGCAGCTTCTCAATCTCTCACGTTTTCTCCCTACAACCCCAAAACGGAAACCTGGAGTTCATTCCTTGAGAGATTCGATTTTTTCCTTGAAGGAAGCAACCTGGAAGACATTCCAGACAAGAAGCAGCAGGCAGTTTTCCTCAACTACTGCAGCACCCAAGTCTGGCACCATCGCCCTCGCCTTGCCACAGACACTAAAGGAGACAGAGTGGTTGACCTTACTGGCCAAAATCCAAGGCCACTATGCCCCGAAGCCATCTGAACTGTCCAGACGAAAGACTTTTTACAAGAGGCGCTAAGAAGAAGAGGAAACAATAGCCGAATACCTTGCAGCTCTGAGGACACTCGCAATTCATTGTGAGTTCACTGAACTAGACAAAATGCTGTGGGATAGGTTAGTTTGCGGGCTTAGGGATGATAAGCAAACGCAGACTAATGGCCCGAACTTCGATGACCCTAGCAAATGCCATTGAAGAAACCACAGCAGCAGAAGCGGCATACAAGCCCAGCGATGGCAGGAAACCAACAAACATACATCAGGCCACCTGTGAAGACAATGCTGAGGCAGAAACAACTGAAGATGGTGACATCCACCTGGTCAAGCCCACGAGGGGCCCCAAGATGGCCACCCCCCCGACAAGCCATGTGCGGGGGCAGTGATGGGAACTATCAACGATCAAACTGCCCCTTCCCGCAATCAATTTGTGGTCACTGCCAAAAGAAGGGACACCTGGCCCGGGCCTGCAGGTCCCCCATGCCTGCCAACAAGCAATCTGGAGGGCCACATGGCCCAAACAATAGATGGGGGGCCAACCCCAACAATAGATGGGGACAAAACCATCCTAGGAAACCAGAAGACGAGTGCCACATGGTTTCCATTGATATGTATCAAACCTCTGAGCAAGAGACAACAGAGAAATTCCGAACAAAACAGAAGATCAGGACCCTGGTCAGCATCAACGACCAACCGTGCGAGATGCAGGTAGACTGTGGCTCCCCGGTAAGCATCATGTCCTGGAAAACCATAAAAAGCCTACAACCCTCACTTAAGGCTAAGGACCTAACCCCGACGGCCACCATCCTCAAGGATTACCAAGGGAATCTTATCCCTGTCTTGGGAGCGGGAAGCTTCCCTGTAGAATACCATCACTTCTCTGGCCCGCTCCCACTCTTAATTGTGCAAGGGAACCTGCCCAGCCTCCTAGGACTGAACTGATTCGACCAACTAGGAATGGACTTCTCCGGAGTTTTCAAAATCAGTGAGGGCAAAAGCAGACAACATCACCACAGAATTCGCAGATGTCTTCAACGGTGAGCTCGGGAAATATAAGGGGACTCCTATTTCATTTAACTTAGACCCTGGGGTGGCACCAATAAGAATTAAACTGAGGCGAGTCCCCCTAGCCTTAAAGCCTAAGGTTGATGAACAACTAGATAAACACTTAGCTCAGGGCATTCTGGAACCAGTCGACTATGCCAAATGGGAAACACCCATAGTGACCCCCATCAAACCAGATGGCTCAGTGAGAATCTGCGCTGATTACAAATGCACCATAAATATGGCACTTCAACTGCATGCGTATCCTGTCCCAGTAATTCAACACCTTCTACATTCCTTGGGGCAAGGCAGGGTCTTCGTGAAGCTAGACCTGGCACAGGCTTATCAGCAACTTCCTGTTGATGAGGCCACAGCTGAGGCACAAACAATAGTGACCCACAAGGGGACATTTAAATGCAAGTGACTCCAATTCGGAGTCAGCCCCGCCCCGGGGATTTTCCAAGCACTAATGCAATGTTTGTTGCAGGGAATCCCGGGGGTAACCCCATATTTTGATGATGTTCTCATCACCGCTAGCGACCGGACAGACTTCCATCAGAAATTAAGAACCACGCTACAGAAATTCAGGGAGGCCGGTTTGAAAGTGAAAAAGAAAAATGCCAAATTGGAGTGCCTGAAGTAGAATTCCTGGGGTTTAAGATAGATGCCACAGGAATCCACCCCACCAAGGACAAAACCACAGCCATACATAACGCCCCCACACCCAAAAATAAAACTGAATTACAGGCGTTTTTGGGGTTGCTCAACTTTTATAGCATATTCTTAAAACAGAAAGCTACTGTGGCTGAACCCTTGCACAAACTTTTAGACAAATCAGCCCCATAGAACTGGGGTGCTACAGAGCAAAGCGCTTTCGAAGCAGCAAAAAACTTGATCACATCAGATAGCCTCCTACTTCAATACCATGAATCAATGCCATTGCAACTGACATGTGATGCATCCCCATACGGAGTGGGGGCTGTGCTCAGTCACAAACTCCCTTGCGGTGCTGACGCCCCTATAGCATATTTCTCTCGAACGCTTTCAGTTGCGGAGAGGAACTACAGCCAACTTGACAAGGAAGCTTTGGCTGCCATGGCTGGCATAAAGCATTTCCACAATTACCTCTATGGCCGGAAATTCACACTCATCACTGACCATAAACCCCTACTGGGCCTCATAGCAGGAGACAAGCAAACCCCACAAGTTCTGTCCCCCCGCCTCACCCACTAGATTGAATTCCTGGCGGCATATACCTACAAGCTCATTCACAAACTGGGCACCCAGATCGCAAACACCGACACCCTCAGTAGATGCCCAGTACAGACTATAATCAAAGACCCAACCCCAGCCCACCAAGTACTGTTACTAGAGCAGATGCCGGAAACACCAGCCATGGTGGCACTCATTGCTAAACTCACACTGAAGGACCACACGCTATCCAGAGTCCTTCACTGGGTTTTAAAAGGCTGGCTGGCGCAGCCCCAGGGTGGGGAATTAAAAAAAATATGAAACGTGCAAGCAAGAGCTGTCAGCCCAAAAAGGCTGCCTACTATGGGGAAACCATGTGGTCATACCCACGCAACTACACCCCAGAGTCTTGGACTCTCTTCATGAGGGCCACCCAGGCACAGTATGAATGAAAGCCCTGGCAAGAAGCTATGTCTGGTGGCCTGACTTAGATTTGAATATTGAGCACAGGGTCAAGCTATGCAGCCCCTGCCAGCAATCCAGGGCTGCACCCCCCACGCCCCCCCCCATCC
The DNA here is from genome assembly GCA_017656035.1 of Myanophis thanlyinensis. Classification (NCBI taxonomy): domain Eukaryota; kingdom Metazoa; phylum Chordata; class Lepidosauria; order Squamata; family Homalopsidae; genus Myanophis; species Myanophis thanlyinensis. The sequence goes on from JAEANM010017193.1 coordinate 4,806, forward strand.
AGATGGCTCCACCTGGACTTCACTGGCCTGGTGCAGGGAGAAATGCTCCTAATCATTGTGGATGCCCACTCAAAATGGACAGAAGTCCAACAGATGGCCAAAGCGATGACAGACGCAGTAATAAAAACTCTCCAAAGACTCTTCACAACCCAATGCATCCCCAATGTAATAGTGTCAGACAATGTGCCCCAATTTACGGCGGCCAAATTCCAACAATTTCTCATGGGTCTGGGCATCAGGCATGCCCCCTCGGCTCCATACAACCCGAGCGCAAACGGCCGGGCAAAACGGGCTGTCAGATCAATGAAGGAAGCCATCAGTCGTATGACAGATGGCAACTTGCAACATAAAATAAACACTTTTCTACTGACCCAACGCACCACACCGTCCCCCACAACACACCTTAGCCCGGCAGAACTCTTGATGGGTCGTAAGATAAAAATTCCCCTAAATCGCCTGCACCTGGATGACCACCCCGGGGAGGACGACCAAAACCTCACCAAAGTAAGGTCTTTCCAAGTGGGGGAGGGGGTCTACACAAGAAACTACCTGGGGCCACCAAACTGGGTACCCGGGACCATAATAAGATCAATTGGGCCGAGGTCCTATGAAATACAACTACAGGATGACCGCGTGTGCAAAAGACATCTGGACCAACTTAGGGGCTGGAGCAAGGAGAACACCAGCCAAAACGGCGGCGTGGGACTCAACCAACCAGACCCGGCATCCCACAGTGAGAGGCAGCCACTGGGGGGGGGGGAGGAACCAGACCGCGGAAGCAACGACTCACCTGGGGCCAGAGTCGCACCTCATTCTGGAACAGCCGCCACCGAGGCCCAACCGCTGTGGACAGACAGACCTGAAGAGGACCCAGAAACTCCATCCATCTCCTCCGATGGTGCAGTCGAACTGAAGCCGAGTCTGCGCCGATCGGAGAGAACCAGGCACCACCCAGCGTATTTGGCTGAATATGCATGCCTGGTGAAAAACTAAATGACTATGCTCTAACTAAGAGGGGAGGGGTGTTGTGTCTGCGCATGCACAGGTGGAGTTTTCCCTCTGGTCCGCCCGTGCCGCATCGACTGTCGACAGCTGATTGGCTGTTGGCCTGGAGGCACCTGATTGGCTAAGGACAGGTGAGCATCTGATTGGTTGCAGGTGGAGCCACGGGAAAGTATAAAATGAGCAGTCCGCCTGCAGCCAAGAGCTACTTTTATTCACAAGAAAATAAAGGGAGCCCTCGCGGCTATCTAGACTGACCTACGTCTTAGTCTTTTCTTTAAGCCTGTGAGCTGGGGATTTCGAGGAGCTAACAATTACCAAGCTTTTGGTCAGCTGCTTGCTGGGGGTGGTATCTCTGTTTATTCTTCTAATCTGTGTTACTCGTCACTGTTCCTTGGTCTCAAAGCATCCTCCTAACAGGTCTCCATCTCCTCCTAGATGGTCTGACAACTCTTGCATGATCCCCGCAGTAGAGACAATTCTCTGGGTAGACAGTTACTGCAGGTCTGGCTTAATATTGGACTTGTTCTAATTTAGTCATTTAGAAAGAAAGAGACTTCGACTGTATTCATAGTGAAATGTATATTTTTTACTAAAGCCAAGTGTTTACAAGATAAGAAAAACGAAACCTGAGGTTTGAGTGCAAAAATTTCCTACTTACTTTTCCTGTTCCCAGGTCCCACCTCCCAGACTATCTCTTCTGTCCAACTGAATTCAAACAAATTGTTTTGGTAAAAGTTCTGCTGCTTGACAGCCTCAGTGATGGTATGTATTCCATTCCCATGGTTGTGACCTTGGGGTCAGTCAACCAATGTGTCTGGTAGGCACTCAAAGTGGTTTTGGTTTTTTGTCTTCCCTCCTTACCTGCAAGGGTTTATGGCAGTTTGGCATTGGCAAAGCAGCGATGGGGCAATACGAGCTGGCAGCACTGACAACTTGTTCAAGCTGCAGTGTTTGAGAAAGCTCCTGTGCATTCCTTGGATAACAAGCAAGGACTGGAACATATAAAAGGAGACATATTGCTGGAAGGCAAAATCACAGAATCCTGCCTTATTTTCAGTAATATCATACAAATCAAATTCACCAGAAAAGGCAGTTTTGCTTGAAAATGTGAATAGTAAAAGGAAATGAGACCATGAAAAAACACAGTGGCTACCCTATTAAAATCAATACCAGACAGAATATAACAAAACAACTAAAAGAAGGCACACAAGATTGGACAATGTGAAGATTGCTGGTCAATACAGTTGCTGAAAATCAGAGATGATTGAGTAGATAGCATCATCAAGATTCAATGGTATAGGTCAGTGGTGGTGAACCTATGGCACGCGTGCCAGAAGTGGCACTCAAAGCCCTCTCTGTGGGTACATGTGCTGTTGCCTCAGCTCAGCTCCACCATCTTTCTTTGTGGTGTTTCTCACCGTTGTTTGCAGGAAAACAGAAATTTCCCTGCAAATGATGAAACAAGCTCACGAAAGAAAAAGATCTTGTCTCTTGCAGAGCTGCCCATGTGATGCCCCACCTCCCGCCGGCCAGCTGGTATTCAGGTTTCAGCATGCACCAGTCAGCTGGTGTTTTGGTTTCCGGCACACGCGCCTTGCAGTTTGGGCACTCAGTCCCTAAAAGGTTCACCATCACTGGTATAGGTTGGATCTGACCCTACCTGGTGGTTCCTAAATTTGGCCAATACATCAGACCAACTCTCTGTATATAATCTGATATCTAGAAACTACTACATTCTGCATGTAAACATGTATGCCAGTTTTTAACAGCACACAGAACAAGTCCCTTTTGCCAAGTGCAAGTTCTTCAAGCATATTTACAAGAAAGGTTTCACACATTAACACACAATTTATATGATATATAAAATTATATGCCTCTACTTATTTTTAAAAAAGTTGTTCATACATTCATATAGTTACTCATCCAAAGAAATCTGTTCTGGAACAACATAGACTCATTTTTAGTATTATTTACTTATACTCCGAGTCCTTGTGGAGATGGGGCGGTATATAAATGTGATAAAATAAAATAAATAAATTATTTGGTGATAGAAAAGCATAGATGTTATCTTTCAATTTCTAATCTTTGATATTTTCATTTCTAATCTTTGGTATTTTCACATTTGCTTCATAATGGAAAAATAGCTTGATGGGGATTGCTTGATAGGATAGGAAGCAATTTTAATCTAAATAATCTCACACAGAAAAAAAATATAAAAGTACCAATTATGTGGAGTCTATAGAAGCTTTTTTAAAGTTTAGAATCTAGGTTATCTGTTTTAAGACCTGTCTTTTCTGTGAAATAACCAGGCCAACCCTATCTTTCCTTTGGTTGACAATTCATAAACATTCTTTCATTGCTCTCAAGCTCACCCCATTTCCACATTTTTTATTATGTTATGATATTTCAGAATTTTTATATGTACCTGTCCTGTTCTGTAAAGAAATCCTTTTGAAAGGGAAATAATTAGACAGTGAAACATTTTGGGGGGAAAAATCCACATTCCAAACCAGGGCTTGATTCATCCATCTTCCTCTTATATTTCTTTGAAATTGCAAAGCATGTCTATATTTCAGCTGGGTGTTAAATATTAAAGGAGAGAAGCAAACTTTAGTTTGAATCAAATCTTCTGGGAACACAGAAATCATTAAAAGCAGCTTTAAGCTTATGTTTCCTAAGGATTTCTTTTACTTTCCTCAGTAGAAAGCAAGTCAGTGTGCCTTAGTTTATCATTTACAACAAGATGCCAAATCTTCCTTTCTTTTGGTGTTTTCTGCTGTTCATCTGCCCAAAGAAGGAACGTTTGGAATAGAAAGTAGAATTTTTTGTGTATTTTTGGAACTGTAGCACTCAGTAGGAAATCTTTTTCTGTTTGTTGACTAGCTCAGTTAGTTTCCTCTGTAAAGAGAACATTGTGTTTCTGTTCTGGCATGGTTATCATCAGACCTGGGTGTGGAACATTACATCATTGCTGCTTCCTGAACTGGAAAACTGAATACTAAAATATGCTTTATGTTTGGATTTTATCCCACACTTCTAGGGCGTTTCCCTGGTTGCCCAATAAGTGCTTTATGTTTTCCTTCATGTCTTTTATTTCTGAGGGTACACCATTAATTGTACTGTAATTTTTCCTACTAATTTTTATATAATTTTCAGTTCACCAGCTTAGAATACAGTGTTTTTGAAAAAAAAAGTCATACTCTTACTGTATGCTTTACACAAACAAGAAAACTAGAACAGAAACATTTTGTAAAGTAAAATTTTGCATTAAAAACCAAAGGTACAAGTGTCTATGGAAGAGAGGGAGAGAGAGAGGGAGAGATAACTTCTCTTGGGCTTTGAATTTGAGCCTGTATTCTGATTGGTTGTCAGACTCCCAGGGGCCTATGCCGGGGTAACTTTGTAGGTTGTCTTGAGTCCCTGAGGCTGAGTTTGTTTCCTTTAAGATTTTTGTTTCTCTTTTAGGGGAAATATTTTGCCTTTATAATATTTCCTAAAATATTTCTACAATCTGAACAAATTAACAATCCTCCTATATTCCACAGGCAGATTATGGACTAGAATAGTGGTGGCGAACCTTTTACTTACCAAGTGCTGAAAAGTGCGTGCCCTCTGCACTTTGCACGTGCCATCTGCACTTGCATGCGGCTCCTCCACATGCATTGCATATGCAACCGCACCACCTGCACATGTATGCAGCTTTTGCACATGCAGTGCACATGTGCTGTGCACAGGCACTCATGCACACATGAGCAATTGTGTGTGCATGCTCAGGAGAGCTCCAAAGACCATCTGGATTTCATGCTGCAATTGCGTGCATGCACAATGGAGACCCGAAAACCAGCTGGGTCTCTGCAGTTGCACATGTGTGCATGCACATGTACATGTTCAGCTGGAGGTAAGTTGGCTGACAGCTTATGTGCCCAGCAAGATAGCTCTGTGTGCCAGCTGTAGTCACCCGTGCCATAGGTTTGCCATCACGGGACTAGAATATCAATTTAGGTCCCTAGGCAGTTTTACATCTTGTAGTTCCAGTTCTTTTACCATTCATAAGTAGAAGCTGATACATGTTAGTAAGATGTATAGTATATCTTTAAAGATTATATTACCCAAGTGAAACCTGAGAGGCCATGTTGTTTATACTGAAATAGCTCTTATAATCCTTGCCATATTTCAGCTGCACTTTCATTTTCATCTATATAATTGAGAAAGATTTCACATATAGCTAGAAACCTCAATTTTCTTGATTGTAGCATCCCATTCCTCCAGTTTCTTTCCACATTCACCATTACCAGTTCTTCTAGTACAGGGGTGTCAAGTTCAATTTCATTAAGGCCTACATCAGGGTTATGTTTCACCTCAGAGGGCCTCGGTGGTGGTGGCCAAGGATGGGTGTGTGGCCATGATGGCCGTTTGACACGGGCTCAAGATACATTTTTTTCCCCTTGTCGTCTTTCTTTCCACAGTTCTTTACTATAACCATTTTCCTATCTCTTCTACCAGATATTACTGGCAAACATGTATTACTTATTCTTCATATTCTACTAAACTTTTATTTCTAAATGTATACCCTATTGTTTAATAGTAAATTGCTTTTCCAGGCAGAAAAGCTATTTATACATTTATATTTTTATTATTCAATGAATAATAAAAATACAATAGCATAAATAACATGATAATACAAGATCTAACAACATAGGTAAATTTCCAGGATAGCAAATAAGAAATGGCTATCAATCATAGATTGTTGATTGTAGATTAAATGGATTTACAGTATGTAGAATCTGGCATTAAACTATAGTATTAACAAAGGATGTTGCTTGTTTTCTATCCAGATCAGGCACTTACTTGAGGCCACATAATTGTAATCCAGTCCAATGCAACACCAAAAACAGGCTGTGCAGAGACCCCATGTGGCCCAATTTTGGCCACTACGGCTTCCAAAAGTACTTGTGCAGCCCATTTTCAGCTGGCAGAATGCTGCTGGAGGCTGGGGAGGCCAAAAATGGACCACATGGGTTCCCGTGTGGAGCCTCTGCTCAGCCTGTTTGGCCAGCAGAGGCGCCGCAGGCAGGTCCTTTGATATTTCCAGGCTGGTCCTACGGGCCAGATTTAAATACCCCACAGGCTGGGGCTGGCCCAAAGGCCTTGAGTTTGACACCCCTGTTCTAGTACATTGGTCATCCCCAACATGTTCAGCAGTATTTTCACTCAAATAGATCATCTTCTATAGTTAAATATCGTTTAGAACTTAGTTGAATCAGTTCTTCTGCCTTGATCAAAGCTAACTATTCAGCCTTAATGAACGTTTCTCTCTTAGAAATCTAAGGCATCCCAGATCCCCCCCTTCCTTTTCTAAAAACACCAACCATGTATACTCTTAAGAGACAAGGTGGCATTTGTGGCATAAAATTTGTGGCATCATAACTGAAATATTTTATTTAAATAACTTCAGTCTATACCTGACTAAACTGTTAAAACTCAAGAACTACCTCAAGAAATTCACTAGTGTCATTAAAATTAAAAACTTATAATAAATGGAGTGATGGTGATACCGTAAGACAGAATTAAGTGGTTAGGTCAGGCAGCTGATTGTAAGGTCATGTAAAGGCAAGCAATGTGTTCATTATTTAAATTGTTAGCATATGTTTACTGAGGGAGAGGCTTTCTAAAGTGTTCACAAAACATAGATTACAACAGATCTATGTGATTCTGCCTCCACTTACATTTTGTGAGTGATGGTCTTCCATAATTTTAAGTTGTTTCAAGTGAGACTTGAAAGATATAAAAGTTGAGAATCTGGTCTGTAAAGTTCTGACTCTCCATTTTTTTTGTTTGTTTCTATAGCTGAAAAAGTAACTTCCTTGGGAAAAGATTGGCACAAATTCTGCTTGAAATGTGAGCGCTGCAACAAGACCTTGACACCTGGCGGGCATGCAGAGGTAAGAGATCAGATAATGAGAAGATGAAGCAATAAGCTTCTGTATCATTTAGAGTCAGTGACTGAGTTACATAAACGCCATATTGTGTTACAAAATAGAGACTATATGGAATTGTTCTGTTTTATTACGTGTTTCTTCTCTTTATTACATGTATTTTACTTGAATTACTTAGAATTAGAGGAATAAAAGAGTTGGAAGGAATATTGGAGAGCTTCTAGTCCAAACCCCTTCTGAAGCAGGAGACACTATACCAGAGATGGCGAACCTTTTAGAGCAGGGGTGACAAACTGGATTTGTTCGAGGGCCAGATCAGTATTGCATTTCTCCATGGGGTGACAAGGGGAGGAGGTGGCAGGAAGCGAGGAGATGGTGATGGATGCCTCTGGCAGCACTTTACCAGCCAAAATGGGGCATGGGGGGCATGTGGCCCCCTGCACCTTATTTTCATTCTCCATGGCCTCCTGCAGCACACTGCTAGCCAAAAACAGCCCCCCCCCCCCATTTTTCAGCTCATTTTTTGGCCCATTCATCCCCATTTTTGGCCCGTTTTCACCAGAAGAGGCACCACAGCCCAGTCTTTTGATATTCCCAGGCCAGCCCAATGGGCCGTATTTAAGCACCTCACGGGCCAGATTGAGTTTGACATCACTGTTTTAGAGACTGCCCAAACTGCAAGTCTTGCTTGTGTGCACCAGAGAGCTGAAGACCAGCTGGCCAGTAGGGAAGTGGGGCATCACAACACCCGTAGCTCTGAAGGAAAAGCAACTGACATCTGGGAGGTGAGCTCTTTTTCTTTCACAAAAAGTTAGAATTGATTGACTTAACTATTTTTTGTCCCACAAACTTCCGTTTCCCTGAAAACGATGGTGAGAAATGCAGTGGAGCTGAGCTGGGGTGACAGCATGCGTGCCCACAGAGAGGGCTCTGAATGCCACCTCTGGCATGCATGCACCACTGCTCTATACCATTCCAGACAAATGACTGTGCAATCTCTTTTTAAAAACTCGAGTGATGAAACACCCATAACTTCTAGAAGCACGTCATTCTACTGATTGTTTTACTATCAGGAAATTTCTCCTTAATTCTAGGTTGAATCTCTTTGATAAGTTTCCATCAGATACTACTTTTTTATTTTTTTATTTTATATATATATATGCAGGTCTAGGTTTGTTCGAGTCTTTTCCCGTGTAAGTTTGAGAATCTCTTCGCAACGTTTCGGCGAGATCCCACTCGCCATCTTCAGGCTAGTGCCTTCTGCTTCAAGCCAGGGCAA
>JAEANM010017194.1:0-13025 GCA_017656035.1 Myanophis thanlyinensis
ATTGCCTGTGGGAAATAGCTCCTCCTTAGTCTCTCTGTGTTGGCTTTCAGGGAGCGGAGGCGCTTTCCTGACCGCATCACGGTGAACAGTCCGTTGTTGGGGTGGCTGGAGTCCATCATTATTTTCCTGGCTGTGTTTTGGCATCTTCTGTTGTAGATGGAGTGCAGTTCAGGGAGCTTGGTGTGGATAATGTGCTCTTGTTGTGTTTTTTATCTGGGCTATGATGCCACAAGGCTAACACTATTGCTGGCTCCATTTTAGCAGATATTATATGTTCTGTTACCCTGTGTTACACTTATCTGATCACCTGTCCTGATGGGCTTCTAAAAGTCATTGAATACCTGGCTATTTTCCCAAGTTTTGGAAGAGAAGGGTCTGTTGAGTCCTTGCAGGTTGCTTTTGTTATTATAAATGATGTATTTCTTAAAGTAACGTACATTCTTTCTTTCCCTGAGCTGTTTCGGATTGGGAAGCCAAGGAACAAATCTAAATAAATCAAACTTTGAAAAGCTAAACAAGATTGGGTCTGGTAAATTCATGGACAGGGGTTTACCACAAAATCCCAGAGCTTGTTGTCTGAGCTAGGAAATATAAAAAGTCTCAGAATAAAGCAGTGACAAATAACTTTTATATTATTGCCAAAAACCCGCAGTGAAATATGGATGGGGTCATGCAGCTCGGAGAGCTGTTTGACCTGAGGGTGGAAAAAAAAATATTTTAAACTTATTTTGCATTGGGTATTGTTTGAAAAACAGAGCACAATCCCCCATTATAGATCTCCGTCATCTCACAAGGAATGAACTTGATGGCAGTGATAAAACCTCATTGATACAATTCCTCCCCCGTCCCATTCGCAAAGCTGTTCAACAAGGTAAGCAAGCATCCTGGGAGAAAAACCATCCAGGTGGGTCACCTCATTCTGAAGAGATGCGTTTACTTTCAGAATGTCTGCCACATCTGTTTTAAATTGTTTGCCAGTGTTTTCAAACTATATATGTATATCCTTGTTTCATGTGATTCATTCCCTAAACGTTTTGGTTCTTCCTCCCAATTCTAAATCAAAACCATCAGATCTCTGATTCAGATAATTGGTTTTCTGTTTCCAGTTGTCACTAAGGCTTTTAGCTGCCTAAATTCAGACACTGTAACAATATGTGTAACATGGAAAAATATTGAAACGGTAAGCAATTCAGTTTGGGGTTTTGTTTTTTGTGTTGTTTTCATCTGGATCTGGACTTCAGCTTAAACCAGGGGTCCTCAAACTACAGCCCGCCAAAGCCATTAATCTGGCACATGCAGAACCATGAGGCTGCCCCACCCACATCGCCCCACCTACCCGCCCACCCCCACGCGGGAGGCCTCCGCATGGACCGTTTTGGGCCTCCCTGGCCTCCAGTAGCAGTCTGCCCGCCAAAAACGGGCTGCACAGAGGCCTCCTCAACAACTTTAAAAAATGATTTAGTAAAAAGAAAAGCCAACCAAAAGAGCAACATGCAAACAAATGCAAATAAAATATCGCCAGAAGCGAAACGAATTAAAGTTTAATTTGTGTGTGTTGTTTAATGGACTGCTAAATTGGCCACACCCACCCAGTCACATGACCACATAGGCATGCCCACCCACCCAATCCAGCCCCCCAACAGTCTGAGAATTGGCCCCCTGTTTAAAAAGTTTGAGGAGCCTGGCTTAAACCGAAGCGATCATCTAGTCCACTGCCAGCTCAATAGGCTGTTCTTCCTCCAGAAGTAAGGAGATCTTTCTTTTCTCCTGTCTTCTTAAGTTTGATCCATGTTAAATGAACTCAGAAACACAGGTGTATTCCTCAATTTATGGGCACAACTGAGCCCAAAATTTCTGTTGTTTTGCCCCATTGTATGACCTTTCTTGCCATAATTGTTAAGTGAATCACTACAATTGATAAGTTAGTAACCCGGTTGTTAAGCTAATCTGGCCCTCCCCCATAGCCCTTTGGCTTGCCAGAAGGTTGCAAAAAGGGGATCACAGGACCTTGGGACACAGCAATGGTCATAAGTATGAACCGGTTGCCAAGCCATGTGAGTTTTTGACCACATTATCAACGGGGATGCGTCAAAGGTTGTAACTGTGAAAAACGGTCAGAAGTCCCTTTTTTTCTGTGCCGTTGTAACTTTGAACAGTCACTAAACGAACGCTTGTAAGTCGTGAACTGCACTGCTAGCCCATGATTTAGACAGGAAGTGTTTTCTGATTACCAATCAAGTAATAAAGCAATCAAAAGATAAGGAGATTGCTACTTAATTCAGGAGTGAGCTGAAACCGTAATTTAACAACATTGCCATATCAGCTTTATAGGTTTGTGTGCATATGAAGAAATGGCCCTCCTGTGGTTAGGAAGCCAGCTGTTTAAAATATGCATCTGTCCAAACTAAGGATGGTTTATCTCCCCCCCCCCCCCCCAGTTTCTCTGGGGAGTGTTGCAAAGAGTTAGGAGCTTAAATCCAACTATCCGTTTACTGTCAGTCTCAAATGACTGTTGAACAAATTCAAAACAGAAGCAAAATTGGGGTATTATGTTCTTGGAAAGCTATGCACCCTGGGGGAACCAGCTTTTCATGGAACAGATCTTTGCTGAAGGATGAAAAAGAAACCCACATGTTATTTTATTACCATAATTGATGGGAAGGAGTTTAATATTTCCATTGCAGCAGAGGCTTTGTCAACAAGCAAAGTACATAGATTATTGTTTTTGTATGGCAGAGTTTGGTCTGTAATTGCATCTCCCATTTTGAAGGAGCCAGGCTTTTTGAGTGTTGACTGGATGTGCTTTCTTACAATCTTGGCATCAATCTTTCTTTCAAAATTACAGTTCCCCGAGGCTGTAAAGTTAGGACATCTCGGAATCTCAGCAGTAAAATCCAGGCTTTGCACGCAAAAGGGTCGTTCCGCCCATAGATATCGACTAGCAGGGCTGGGAAAGACATTAGGTATGATGTCCTCCAGATGTTTTGAACTTCTATTGTGGTAGTTGAACTCCAGATACCCAGAAGGCAGCAGGCTGCTTACCCATGCTGTAGAGATCCAGTGACAGTTGGAGTAATATATATTAGGCTAAATTAATTGCGGAGGCTTGAAAGCTTTGTGCCAGCTATGAAACAGAACTAAAGAAGACAACAGATGGTTGTGGGACACTGGCCAAAAGCAAAGTTGTCACATCAGATGGGAAGTCAGTCTGCCATTCCTCACCAAAACTGGTCCTATTGGGCATTCTTTACCAGAGACAGTCATTTTGCCACTTAGCTCTAGCAAAATCACCCATCCCAAAGGTAACACTTAAGAGCTTGACTTAAGTGATACATTGGGTGGGTGCATACAACATGCTAGAATAGGTTAATATGTAGTTTCAGAAACTTGTGATTCATAACCATTCATTGATCGTTTTTGAGCTCTTCACATAGCATGTTCTGTGAAATGGCATTTGCATTGCAAAATAGAAGGCGGTACTGACTATTGGCATAATGATAAGAGAGCTCAAATATTCTCCTATGAAAGAAGTCTAAAGCAATTGGAGTTTTAGTTTGGGAAGAGGAGAGTAAGGGAAGGTATAAAGAAAATTGGAGACAGACAGACAAGACAGACAGACAGACAGAGTATATAAGACAAGGAAAATAAATATCTTTTTATTTTTTTTTCACAATATTTGAACTGAAGAGCCTCCTGTACTGAAATTCAAAATGGACATAATATGATTCTTACAGAGAACATAGATAAATTCTGGAATTAACTACCAGCATCCTTGTTAATAAAAATTGATTGTAGTCAATTGGAGTGGTTTAAAAATGAATCTGGACAAGTTCATGGAAGATTATCCTTTGGTTTAGGAAGAAGAATAAACCAGTACACTGATATTATTTAACTATATATTGCATTGCCAAGATGGTGTGAAGATGCTAGGGAAATTCTGACTATGTGTCTAGAGTCATGATGGCAAATCTATAGCACGGGTACTACAGGTGGGCACACAGAGCCATCTTGCTGGGCACACAAACTGTCGGCCAACTTACCTCCAGCTCACCATGCACATGCAATTACGCATGCACGATTGCAGAGACCCAGCTGGTCTTCGGGCCTCTGCTGTGCATGTGCGCGATTGCAGCAGGAAATCCAGCTGGTCTTCGGAGCTCTCCTGCGCATGCACACGCGATTGCTCATGTGTGTGTGAGTGCCTGCATGCAGCGTGCATGCATTGCATGTGCAAAAGCTACATGCATGTGCAGATGATGTGGTTGTACATGCAGGGCACACGGAGGAGCCGCACCACTGGTCTAGAGGTTATGAAAGGCTAGATTGACAAAAACAAACTTAGGCTGTATTCCAGCAAGATGGGAGGCACTGTTTGTCCACAGACATCTTGGCTTCTTGATACCCTTTGTTATTCCTCTAGGCAGGGTCTCATCTTTCTGAAGAAACAAATTTGCAATTAAAGATGTTTGTATGCTTTGTACCTACTACAGTAGTTCTTGAAGTCTGGATGAGTGGCCATCACCTAAGTTGATTAGGTGGTACATAAATTAGATGTTAGGCATGGTTGCAGACTGTAAAGTTCTGGATAAAGTGACTCAACCATCAACACTTGCTTTAATTATAGTAATACAACTCTCCATGGGCTGCCTTTGAAGACAACAGAGAACCTCGTTCCAGATTCCTTGGGGGGATTGTTTCTTCCAGGTGGAATCTGTCCAGTCGTGTACATATGAGCAGATAGGCTATAAGGGATGCTTAGGGTCATGTCCCACAGAAGTTCAAAAGAACACACCTCTAAAGACAGTAATTCCCTGGAGTGTGCCCTTGGTAGGGCAACACTCCCAGAGGTGTGTCAAACATCCTCATTTTCACGCAGAGCCATGAAAATTATTTTGACGCACGGGCATTTGACGTTGATTGTTTGATTGTTTGTTAGTTGACTCTGTGGCATTGGGATGCCTTTTAAAAAAATTATTTGTTGATGTTATGTACAAGCACATCTTGTTTTTAACCTTTTTGTAAATTGCTTGGAGTTTTGGGACCCGGGCAGGGTAGAAAACCCTGCAAATAAATAAACAGAATTTATGGGTGTTGACTTCCTCTGGAATTTCAGGCTGCAGGCCTTGAGAATTGGTTAAGAGGAAGCAATTAAAAAAAAAAAAAAGAGGACACTTGAACGTCTCATCCAGCCTTGTGAGTTCCTCAGTTATAGCCGCTGGATGATTGTGCAACACAGAGAACCGGAGTTTGTGTTCTAGGGCTCTTCTTGAATTCTTATGAACTCAAAATACAGATTGTCCTTGACTTACAGCAGTTTATTTGGTGACCTTTTGGACTTAGAACAGCACTAAAAAAAAAAAAAGACCTCTGCAGCATCCTCATTTGATCAAAATTCAGACACTTGGCGACTGACTCATATTTATGACGGTTGCAGGATCCTGGGGGTTATGTGGTCCCCTTCTGTGACCTTCTGACACGTCAAGTCAATGGGGAAGCCAGATTCATTTTAACAACCCTGTTACTGACTTAACAACTTCAGGGATTCACTTAACAACCGTGGTGAGAAAGATTGTAAAACCAGGCAAAATTCAATCAACCACCACTTAGCAACATTGAAATTTTGGGCTACATTGTGGTCATAAGCCAAGGACTACCTGTGCACACCCAATCTTCATATAGCAACAGGTTCATGGTCACCTTCTTCTCTGGAAGGCGTTGCTTCATTATTATTATTGTTGTTGTTGTTGTTGTTGTGGCTTTTAAATCCTTGCATTTCTTTCCTTACTTGGAAATCTCCAAGCCAATTCAGATGTTTTTAATAAAACTTGATTTGCCGTGGAGCAATAACTTTGAGCTTCCAAGTCTGCTCCCCTCAGCTCTTTACAAAGGTTTTCCATGCTGTGAGGCTCCCAAATCTTCTGAGGTCTGGAAGAAGACAGGCGTGCTGGCTGAGTTAATGAATGTTTACCCAAAATGACAGCCATAAAGTAGAAGCTCTGTGAGGTCTGCCAAGGCCCTGTCAGCTCTCCGCCTCTGTGTGTACAAAACTAATGGGACTAAAACAAGTCCAGAGCTTTCCCTCAATTTGTCTTTGTGGATTTCAGCAACTGAGAAGAATGTTAAGCCTTGGCAGACTCCATCACTTTTCAAGTTACAATAGCTGAATTGGAAGACTGTTATGGTTTAATGCATCCAGCAAGAAGGAATTGAGGTCTGGTAGATCTCATCTTGAAGGAACCGTTGTCTTTTCACCAGACAAGCAATTTACTCTCTCTCGTCTCTTGGTAGCCGCAGTGGATATTCCATAATCTTGTTCTGGAGGAGTCCTGAACTGGAGGAGTTGTAGATAATGCACTTGTGCATGGCCAAAGCAACAGGCCAAAAATAGTAAACTAGGGCATCAAATTGCTTTAAGATTTTTTTTTGTCTAGTCCAGTGGTGGCAAAACTTTTACTTACCGAGTGCCGAAAAGTATGCGCTTTGTGTGTGCCATCCGCACTTGCATGCGACTCCTCCATGAGTGCTGCACGTGCAACCACACCATCCGTGCATGCATGCACGCTGCGCGCAGGCATTCACGCACACATGAGCAATCGTGTGCACATGCGCAGGAGAGCTCCAAAGACCAGCTGGATTTCCTGCTGCAATCGCTTGTGCATGCACAGCGGAGGCCCAAAGACCAGCTGGGCCTCTGCAACTGTGCATACGTGCATGCACAATTGCACGTGCATGCTCAGCTGGAGGTAAGTTGGCTGACAGCTTGTGTGCCCAGCAAGATGGCTCTGGGTGCCACCTGTGGCACCCATGCCATAGGTTCATCATCACAGGTTTAGTCATTTCTAGTTTGTCTAGTCATTTCTAGTTACAGATAGAGTGACATGGTGGCCTAGTGGTAAAGCCATTCATGTCCCACCAGGAAGGTTGAGAGTTTAATCCTAGGTCGGGACAGATATTTCTCTCTCAGGGTGCAAAGAAAAAATGTCTGCTGCGAACTTCACATAGGCGTCAGGAAGGGCATCCAGCCAGTAAATGTTCAGCTCCATTTAGACACCCTGACTCTACCCCGAATAAAGGAATTACAAAGTTGTAAAAAAAAAAATATATCCAGTTACAGGTAGTCCTTGATTTATGACTACTCATTTAGCAACTTTTTGCATTACGAAGAACTCCCTCTCCCGAAAGCTGCTTACCATTGATTTTGATGTTACGATGACTGCACACTTTTGCACACATACACACAGATAAAATCATGGGGTCACATTTTTGTCAACCAGATCACTTTTATAGCTGTTTGCCGCATCCTGAGGTCACATGACTCTGATTTTCAGTGGGTTTTTTTGTTTTTTTTGGCTAGTTTCTGGCATTTATTTCCAGTTTCTGGCAAAAAGAACCCACCTCCCATTGAGTAAAATGGATTTGCCTTAATGATTGGTGGAAAAAATGCTGAAAAATTGGCTCCAGTCATGTGATGCCCTGACTTAACAACCACAAACATCTTATGACCATCATACTAGACTCAATTACAGTTGTAAATTAAGGAACAGATCTTAAAATACTTATGATTCTTAAAAATAAATAATTAAAAAATACTGTCTCATGGTGAAAGCTGACTCAGTAAACAGCGTGCTGTCAGTGACTAGCTATTGTTGACAATAGCTCCACTTTGTTCCAATGTCTGGAGACTCTGTGGGTTTGAATGGGGAGAAAAAGACTTAAGTTGAATCCAGATAAGGCTGAGTGGTTGTGGATGTTTGGATTGCCTGAGTCTGGAGTGATTCCATATTTAGCTGTAAATGGGGGTCCCACTTCCTATTTTGAACCTAGTGTATAAATTGAGAGTCTTTTTGGACTTCTAGTGCTTATTCAAGAAGAAGGTGGCAGCTGTGACCAGGAAGCCTTTGCTATGATGACAGTGGTGCCCATACCTCAGTAGGGAGGCCCTTAAGGCAGTTACATGTGCTTTGATCATTCACATCTAGATTATTGCAATGACCTCTAGATGGGGCTACCCTTGGAGACCACTCAACAGTTATAGCTGGTCCCAAATGCAGTAGCATGGGCAGTTATGAGTGTGGCATGGTAACATCTCTGCTGCTATGGGGGCTGTTTTGGTTATCAGTAGGCTAGCAGGGGCAATTCAGTGTGCTGGTTATCATCGATAAAGTCCTTCATGACAGTCAACCTACTTATTTTTGAGGGACTGAGGGGTCCTTGGTGCTCTGCGAGCTTGCCTGTTGCCTTGCAGACTTTTCAATACTCAAACTAGGTAACATCATCACTGCTAGTGATCAGTGATGATGTTAGCTAGTTTGGCTAATGAAACATCTGCAAGAAAACAAACAAGCTCAGAGAGCACCAAGGATCCCTCATTTCAACCCTGAGCTACAAATATTCTCCTTTATTAGTATTTGAGGGACTGCCCACCCCTTGTAACTTCTGCCTAAAGCCATACATTCTGACAAACACAGTATGTTCCTGGTTCCATCAATTAAAAAGTGCCATCTGATGGGACCCAACAATCGATTCTTTGGTGTCATGATACCTGTCCCCAGGACAACATTCACCCTGAGAGTCATATGGCTCTCACCTTGATCCTGTTTTAAATGAGCTTTTAAGAGCTGGCTGTTCCCACAGTCTTGGGGTACCATGAACAATGGGGCCGCTTTTGTGGTGCTTTGATTTTTCGTTGATATTGTTTTCCCGGATTATTATTTTTTAATTCTTGCTTTGTATCGTTTTTGATTTTGTAAGATGACCAGAGCTATGATTTTATGAGTAAGTGAATAAATAAATAAATCAACAAATAGGCACGGTCCATAAAATGCACTGGCATGAGTACAATTCTCCATATCTAAGTGTCCTTCAAGAGGTTCCGCTCAACTACTTCAAAAGCTTTCCTTGGTTGTCACACACAGCTTGTTAATTTCAGTGGTATGTGTTGCAGAAGTGTTGTTTATGTGGAGATAATCTAGGAAAGCCTTTGAAACTCTATTGGCACCGGACGGATTGAGTCATTTCAATTTGTCATCTCAGGAGGCTTAAAAATAATCACAAAAAAGAGTGCCTTCACTGTGTTGATGCCATACTGTCAACCCGAGATGCTCTTGCGATTGACATTCATCTTTGAGTCACTTGTGGTAAATAAGGGTTTCATTGCATTTCTTTCACATGTAGTGTTTAGTTTTATTGCTTAATGTATTTGTACTCTTTCATTTTCGAAAACTGCTTGTGGCTTTGGCAATTTCGTTAATTCTCGTCAGTAAACAAGTCAGGGATGGTTGTTTTTCATCCTTCATCTTCTCTCCTAATGGTCAGGCTGGAAAGGGTTTAGCTTTTCGTCATTCGTTTTTCTGTGGGGATGTAAATCTTTAACAGAAAACCAGCCAGGCTCTATCTAGTTCATTAAGCTAACATGCTAAAGTGTAGCTTCAGAGTATGTGTAGTTTGCCTTATTGTACCAACCATCTTTTTTTGTGTGTGTGTGTTTGATGTTTTTGTTTCCAGATACAGACCTGGGAGTGGTTACACTAACCAAAAATGAAGATCAAGAGGCCAGGTCTTTGGCACTCCCCAAAATATCAGGATTAGAACGGAGCCAAGAGAAGAGTCAGGACGGTGGGAAAGAACAGTCATTTGACCCCGTTGTGTCTCAGGATCTTTGCCCTCAAGTTCCTCAGCCTTTGGTCCCACCTCGTTTGGAGCCACCAACAGAGGCATGTTCTTCAGAGCCCGCTGCTGTCCACCCTGCTCGCTCCTCCTGTTCAGAAGCTCCAGAGAAGCAACCAGCGTTGGAAGAAGTCCAATTTCCCACAGTTCCTCCTTCTCAAATACAACATCCACCGAGACCTCCCTCTCCTGGGCAACTGGCTCATCCAAACCGACCATCTTCTCAGCTGCGTCCTCCCTCCCGTAGCCTTGCACAACAGTTGTCGGCTTACAACAGCAGCAGCTTAAGCCTCAACAGCTTGAGGTGAGGATCACGCTGGGCATTTTCCAAGCATCCATTCATCAACTGTGTTGTAAAAGTAGAGATGTTGACATTTCTTGAAAAGGGGCCAGGCTCTTTATTTGGGTGAGTGCTCTGGGAGAGTTGGAAGACAGCCAACAAATTATAAATAACATCTTCTTCCATAATCCAAAAACTCTGGGGTCAACCCCTGGAAACTGAGACTAGACAAAAAGCTAAATAGGTGCCAGTTTCCAGTACTGTTGTCTGTCATTTAAAGGACTTGAAAGTACAGCAAGCCCCTTGCTGTGTCAAGTGTTAGGGAGAGACTATTAATCAGACAAGAAAATAAAACACTAAATAATTAGGCTTGACCCCTCATGCGTCTGCTAATGAAACCCAGAGATGTGAGCAACATCTACCATAGCCTCTACCAAATTCTTGCACCCCTCAATTTCAGATTTTTTTAAAAAATAAATAAATAAAGGAAAACTGACTCATGGCTCAGACAAGTGTCAGCCTTTATCCATATATATATTTCCAACAAAATGTCTGGAATTCATGTAGACCCAAGAGATGTTCTTCAGAAATCAAACGACAGGTGACATATGGCTTGTGCTTTCTTTGCAAGTATGGTCCTTCTCCCTAGAACAGGGGTGTCAAACTGGATTTGTTCGAGGGCCGGATCAGCATTGTAGTTCTCCTCCGTGGGCCAGTGAGGGGTGGGGGCAGGGGTGGGGTGAGATGGGATGGATGCCTTCTGCAGCACTTTACTAGCCAAAATGGGGAGTGTGGGATCCTGCATGGGCCTTTTTTGGCTGGTTTTTTGGCTGATTTTCAGGCCATTTTCGGTCCAGTTTTCTGCCATTTTTCTGAGCAGTTTTGGCCTGTTTTTGCCAGCAGAGGCACTGCAGGCTGGTCCTTTGATATTTCCAGGCTGGCTTGGTGGGCCGGGGCTGGCCCCATGGGCCTTGAGTTTAACACCCCTGCCCTAGAAAAAGTCAGATACAGTGAGGAGATTAAAGGTCTGGGGAAGCTCTGAATTTGGCATTCTAGTAAATGAGTGTTTGGGGACTGTCTTATCCATCAAGGCAGCCATTTTGTGAGGATGGCTATAACACACTCTCAAAATTGCTCAAATGTCTACCAGTCCCTCCCCTTACTTTATTACCTGAACTTAGCCATTACGGCTTATAAAACACAGTGCATGGCTTGGTGTTTTGTGGGAGCAAGAGCATGATGGTTTGTTAGCCAACCAGGCTTGAACTGTGTTTTTAGCAAAAAGTGGCAGTCCAGCCATAATCGGAGTCACCTTGTGATGAGATGGGCGGCAATCAAATTTAATAAATAAAAATAATATAATAATCCATCCTGAAGGATGGCAGATTTGTGTTTGCTCTGAATCCCACTTTCCATCAGGATTGGTGGGATGAGGGAACCTCAGGCCACGTTTCATCGACCACAGATTAGACCTTGGGAGTCAGTGTGTCAAAAATTCGGAACATGCCTACTTTGGCACTGCTGGTGTGTCACACCCCCTCCCAAACTAAAGAGGGAAAATTTTCTATCTCTTTCCTCCCCACTCCGCCTCCAAATCTAGGCCACCCTGAACAGTGGCACTCAGTGGCAGGGCCTAAAGGAGAGGCCCAGACCTCTACTTCAACCCTTGTGCCACTGCTGCCACACACAAAAGGCTGCTTTGTTCCATATGAGCCTTGGGGAGTGGCACAATTTGCCCCACAGCCCAGTGCTCTCCTGCTACGTGGCACTTAATTTCAGTCAGTCTTCTCCTTCTGTTGAAAGGCCCTTGTAGTGTACTCAAGGCTGTTGTGGGTCACATAAGGCGTTCGCCCTTCAAGTAATTTGGAGACCATTCTTCTACAGCATCTGCAACCTTGAAAAACACTGCAAAATCATTTCCCGTTTTTGCATGATTTCCAGAGACCATGCAAGAGCACACCCCATTCTCATGTGCTTTCCACAGTGCCTGAACATTGTGTGAGAATGGGGTGTGCTTTTGAGAACAAGTTATTGCCAGGTGTTGGTGAATGCTGGCGCATCACGCAAAACGTGGCCTGTCACCTTTGACAGGCATGTCATAGGTTCACCATGATTAGGTTAGGTGATTCTGATCTGATGTGGAGAATAAGGATAGTCCTTGATTTACGACTACAACTGAACCCAACATTTCTGTTGCTAAGTGAAATGTTTGTTAAGTGTGTTTTTCCCCATTTTATGAACCTTTCTTGCCCCAGTGAATCACTGCAGTTCCGTTAGTAACATGGTTGTTTAAGTGAATCCGGCTTCCCCATTGAATTTGCTCGTCAGAAGATCGCCAAAGGGGATCACATGATCCCCGAGGCACTACAGCCATCATAAATACCAGCCTGTTGCCAAGTGTCATGTGAATTTTGATCACGTGACCTTTCTGCAATGGTTGTAAGTCTGGAAACAATGGTATAAGCCACTCCATGCCGTTCTAACTTTGAACGGTCACTAAGTGAATCGTTGTAAGTCGAGGACTACCTGTATTTTGGGAAGAAGAACCTGTTCTCTCTGGGTGACGATGGGAGGGCTTGTGGGTCTGCCCTTCCTTACTGGATAATTTCTTTCTGGGCATTTGCTAACATCTTCCTTTCTTTCTTCATCTTTACCGCAAACAGCAGCAGCAGAAGCAGCACCCCAGCCAAAAGTCAACCGCCTCCTCCCCCACCGCCTCATCCCCCCATAGCTCACCACCCCTCGGCATCCCCCTTCCCCCTCTCTTTACCCAATCACAGCCCCCTCCATAATTTCACACCTGCCCTCCAGCCTTCTAACCACACCCATCACCCCAATATGTTTGCCCCTCCCACGGCATTGCCCCCTCCTCCTCCTCTGACATCGGGGACATTACAAGTTCCAGCCCATCCCGCTGGCACCGCTTACTCAGGTAAGGAAGAAAGCTTTGCTTGCTGGGTCAAATGCTAATTTCTTTGCTCGTTTTTGTCACGGTATTAGCGAAGGGGTGGGCAATTATGGCTCCTTCATGACTCGTGGACTTCAACTCCCAGAATTCCTGAGCCAGCCATGCTGGCTC
>JAEANM010017195.1:0-13025 GCA_017656035.1 Myanophis thanlyinensis
TTTGTTTGTTGTTGAAAACTTAATAAATTTTTTACAAAAAAAAAGAATTATGAACAGCCTCATGAAATAGGGTGGGCCGATATTTCTCCTTTTAAAGCAGTTCCCCATATGTCATTTTATAGATTATCATTTTAATTTTTACTATTTCAAGAACACTTGGGCGCATATGGTATTTATGTACTTCAAGAAACCTAACCCAACCTGGATATGCTGAACTTGTCTTGTGATTGGGTCAAACCCTGGAAGGAGTTAAACTTTGGCCATGGACAATATTTATTTGCTTATTCCCCAACATAATCTACAGGAGTAGATTTCTAAAACCATCATGCCTATGCTTTCTGACACCCAGAAGGAAATTGAAAACTGTGTATTTTTATTATTTTTTTGTGTGAACCTATGACCTAACTGCAATTCTAATTTATTCTTTATTTCAAATAATAAACTATGGTAGCTTTAATATAGTACCCATCAGGACTAACTGACTTTTGCTCATTGGTCCAATATTTCCTGCATTATAGCTCCATGGGGTTTATTATTAAGGACAGAGGAAAGACTACTTCAGAGAAAAGCTACATGCCTAAGTTCAACTACATTGCACCCCTGTTTTGATCCCCTTTCCGCTTTAAAATAATCCTGATCATGGAATTCCCCAGTTATTCCTAATCAGGAGATTTGTCTTATCTACTAGTTAAAATGCTGGGCTTGTTGACCAGAAAGTTGGCAATTTGATACCCAAGTACTGTGTGATGGGGCAAGCTCCCATTCTTGCCCCAAGTCCTGCTAACCCAGGATGTAAATTCAACTAGGTAAATAGATACCACTTTGGTAAGAAAGTAAGTGTCCCATGTGCTTCAGCATACAGTCATGCTGGCCACATGACATGTCTTCAGACAATGCTGGTCTGTTCATCTAAGAAACAGAGATGAGCACTGCCCCTCTAAAGTCAGATACAACTGGACCTTACTTTATGATCTAAATTGGGGTGGCCAAATATGACATACATCTCTAGCCAATGAAATGCAATAATTTGGATTACAGTACTACCGGTATATGGTACAATTATAGAGCAATCCAAATGCAGTAATTTTATCATATAATTAATATAAATTAAAAGATATATAGATATTGTCAATAAATATATATTTTTTTCTTACTAGCATTGTCTCACAAGTGCAAGTTCTGCTTTTTGTGGTATCAACTGAGTGGTGATCTATTGGTTGTGATAGAAATTGTCTGACCAGCTAATTGCCTGAATCTGACATCGTGAGCTGAACTAGTGACTGTCCCAAAATTACCCAGTGGGTAGGTAATGTATTAAAGTATGTGTGTATATAGTATGTTTGATGTGTAGTACTATATATAGATTCCTTTGAGGAAACCTTACAATAGCACAGTTCAAGGTGTTGGAGTGGAAAGTGAAAACAGCAAAGTTGTGACAGTAAATAGAGATGTTGTTTGACTGGACAGGAATTCTGGGAGTTATAAAGTCCACAAAATGTAATATTGCCAAGGTTGGACACCCCTGATCTAGATCATTATCCAGTGTTATCCAGTGGTGGAATTCAATTTTTTTTTACTACTGGTTCTATGGGCATGGCTTGGTGGGCGTGGCTCGGGGGGCTCATGTGACTGAGTGGGCAGTTTCTGTAAGCAGGCCAATAAAGATTAGGCTAGAAACAACACCAGAATGTTTTTTTCCTGCCTTCCTTACAGGATTAACCCTGTAAAGTGGAAAAAAAGCAAAAGATTTCTTCTGGCAATTGTTCTTCAAACTGCTTAGAAAATTTACTGCCGGTTCTAGCGAACCTGCTAGAACCTGCTGAATTTCACCTCTGGTGTTATCTCAGAATTTGTTCTTTCTCCAAAACTATACTTTCATTAAGATTCTTGGAGTGCAGTTGAAGGAGGATGCGGTTGCTCAGTGGCTAAGATGCTGAGCTTGTCAATCAGAAAGGTCGGTAGTTCGGCGGTTCAAATCCCTAGTGCCATGTAACGGTGTGAGCTCCCGTTACTTGCCCCAGTTTCCGCCAACCTAGCAGATTGAAAGCATGTAAAAATGCAAGTAGAAAAATAGGGACCACCTTGGTGGGAGGGTAACAGCGCTCCGTGTGCCTTTGACATTTAGTCATGCCAGCTACATGACCACAGAATCATCATCAGACAGTGCTGGCTCTTCAGGTAAGAAACAGAGATGAGCACCGCCCCCTAGAGTCAGGAATGACCAGCACATATGTGCAAGGGGAACCTTTACCTTTACTTTTAGTGCAGTTGATATACATTGCTATGTATTAACTTCACCCTCAGGGTTCATCATCCTTTAAACTTAGGCTAATGGAACAGGATATCTATATTTCTGTGTTAATAAAGGAACAATAACCAATAACCAAAGCACCCACAGGACCTATTATACAGGCATAATTGTTTGGCATCTAAATTATAGAACAACATTTACAATGATAATTCAGTTAATGAAATAAAGAGGGGAAATTAGCTGTCTAGAAATTATTCCCTGGGAAATATAGTATACTGACAGCATTGATAAATTCTGATTCAGTAAAACAGACTATTTAGCATAAAATGGATTGCAAAGTTGTGACTCTCTTTTCCTGGTCAACAATATGTTCAGCATGCATACCTTAGTGTAAGATAGTGATTAAAATGTCCAATTGTGACTGGGGAGACTAAGATTTGACTTGCAAGTATGGAGTTCATTATTTAATGTAGCGTAACCTAAAGATAACACCAGGAAAAACCTTCATAGTTTGCTTTGATTTCCTCCTTCCATCCATTCTACTGGATGTAAAAGCAGAATATAAATATAATCTGTTACTCAAAGTGGGCAAATTCACAACCCTAACCCATTCACATTGGTGAATGTGTAGCTGGCAGGAATCATAGCCAGTGTGTATAGTGAGGAAATTTGATATTAATCAATATTTAATAAATGTTCAATAAATTTTTGTAACCTGATTGGTATCAGTAGATCTCAGAATGGGGTTTATTCAGTGCAAATAGCACAAACATTCAGGAATGTTAACACCTGACACCTGATAGGTACTGTGTTAAAGGTACTATACATTACTAATTAAAAAAAAAACAAAAAACCTCAAGCTGTGGCTACCAACTCTTAAAATGCTGGCATAGACAAATCTGTATTTGGCATCGAAACAAATCCAGTGTTGGCATCAGCCTGGGTTCTTGGGAAGAGTTTTCCATTGTTGGAAAACATCAGAAACATTCTGTTGCATTGACACCTGGGGCTCCTTACAATACTCCAGAACATTACCACACCTGTGTGATCTCATGCAAATATCTGTTTTCCAGCAAGGTCATTGTCAACTCATGGAAATGCTGACTTCAATCTCCCCGTGGATATAGAAATGAACACATGGCTCCAGTTGTTGTGTCACATAACAGTAGGTTATTGGCCGGCAAAAATTCCACATAGACATTTTTTGAAATTAGATATATGCACAATGGGGTGTTGTTGTTTTTTTGGCATCCAAGAGTTTCCCCTTGCCTTACCTTCTCTTTCCTTTTCATATGGCTGTGTTCCTTTTAATATGACTCTGGATAGCTAATGATTCATTAAAAAACAAAAACAAAAAGAATTTCAAAAGAATGTTAAGAGCTGGCTAAATTAGCATGGGGGCCACAGAGTGACATGTGACATAGGGGGTGATTGGTGACATGACAGCACTCCCTCTGCCTTTTGAATTCTATAATACTTTAATGTTAACCTTGTTCTTAACTTTGCTTTACCTTTGTTTTCATTTGTGCTTTTATATCACTTTTTATGTTTTTGTTGTAAACCCACCCAAAGTCATTTAGGTCAAACAGGCAGTGTAGAAATGTGATAAATAAGAATAAACAAATAAACAAAGGCAAACAATAATACCACATGCTTGCTCAATAGCCTGCCCTACTGCCTGGGAGAAGCACCACATCCTCAAAGGTTTGTAAAAGGCCAGCAGCATCCTGATTCAGAAGGTCAGGGCCATCTGAATTGCAGAGGATCTGCTGTTTCATAGCAAAGACTCTATGACAGAACAGAAATGCTTTCTGGGTTCCCCTTATATGGGGTTATTTAATAGAAGGGATCTGGAGCAATCTCAAAGAATAGACAGAAATAATTGGACGCAGGCTGTCTCACAAATAAGCCCTGTGCCGTGAAGGTCTTTAGGTGATAGTCAGCTTCTTGAATTATATCCACCGGAATGCTGCACAACTCATAAAGTGTTACATGGACATATGGAAGCATCTCCATAACTCCTCCTTTCTGGACCAGCTTCCTAGTGAACTTCAAGAACAAAGCCATATACACACATTGCAGTAATGTAGGCAGCAGGTGATCAGAGCATGAGTGACTATAAGAAGGAACTCTGGTTTATGTCTATAGAGATTCTCAGTTATCCAGGCCTTGGTTGTCTTAAAGGAGCTTTTTCAAGAGGCAACTGGACTTTCTGGTTTTTCTTTGAAGATGTTTCACTTCTCATCCAAGAAGCTTATTCAGCTCTGACTGGCTGGTGGGGCCCAGAAATGGCAAATCCCTTGATCCAAATGTCTATGGAGATTCACAGTCATCCAGGTCATGGGTCCAGGCACCCAGATCCAAATCTCCCAACATTATAGCCACTCAGTCTTGCTAAAGTTGAACTTGACCTTATTCATTTGTTTGTTTAATATTCCACCTATATTGGGTTTTTTTTATAAACCGCTCAAAGTGGGGAACATACCTAATATTTCTCCCTCCTCCTATTTTCTCTACAATAACCACCTCTGTGTGGTGAGTTGGATTGAGAGAGAGAGAGAGAGATTAGCCTAAAAGTCACCCAACTGGATTTTCATGCCTAAGACAGGACTAGAACTCATAGTTTCTTGGTTTCTAGCCTTGTGCTTTAACCACAAGAGCAAATTGGCTGTCATTCCTCCCCAGACAGGTCCCTGCAACCTCCAGTCACTGAGGAAACATTGATGATCTGATTTACAAAGTCAGGAAAGAGATATATAATTGGTTATCATTGGCATACTTATGATACCCAACCCTGTGTTGTCATAGTGCCTCACCTAATATCTGATATGGATATTAAATAGAAATGGGGAAAGAATGAGTTCTGTGGAACCTATGAAGCAGAAGCAGAGCGATAGACCTGCTCATTTGCCAGTGCAGAGAGGAATCAACCCTGGAGGGAGAAAGAGAACCATTGCTACACCATGTCTCCATGATTCCAACCTCCTAAGTTTGTAAATCTATGGTTTATGGTATTGAAAGCTGGTATTGTAAGATCAAAAAACTCCAGTATGAATGAACCACCATTATTCTGGTTCTCTCTGAGGTCATTATAAAGTACCTTCTGGCCAAAGACTTTCCTCCTGGCACATTCAATCAGTTCGTAATTATGCATGGCAGCCCAACCAATTCATGCACAGTTTGGCTGTGGATAAAGAGGATTTATTATATGGTGATTTGGCATTCAGTAGTAGCAACCAAAGGCCAGGACTTGGGGACCACCAAGTCCACCAAATTGTCAAAATGAGCAGCCTGACTCCAGTCTCCCTTCAAATCTCCATATCATAAGTGGGATATTATTATCTCCAGCCATCCCATGGCCCAACGAGCACCATCCAATTTAGAAACTGACAACCAGCCACTATTCCTTATTGGCCATTTCTAACTTGATTCAGTCCTTAGTCCAGGTCAGCCGCTGCCCTCTCACCACACCCCTGATAACCAACCTGTTCTCACCAGGGACTACAGGGACAAAAGCAATTCCATAAGCCTCCTTTCTAATTGGAATGTTCTGGAAGGTTGCCATTTCCCCTAGTTTATTTCTTATCTAGATAGAACATCAGTGTCTGCTTTCTTTGTCATTGTGCACCCATCATCATCATCATCATCCAATACTATCCACTCACAATACCTACCAAAAGTTCTTTTCCCTTCTAATTGGATGCTTCAGAGAGGCAGCATAGATGAGCATCCTCTCATCCAATGCTGTTCCCAAAAGATGCAATGATAATTACTACCTTGAGTAGAGGTATCAAACTCAATTTCATTGAGGCCACATCAGGGTTGTGTTTGACCTTGGGAATCTGGGATGGGTGTGGCTGGGATGGGAATTGCCAGCTTGACATCACTCATGTCGGGGGGTGCTTGTGGTGGCCCAAGTGTTCTGTCAGCAAATACAGGCTCCCGAGCTCCATTTTTGGCTGTGATGGCCTCCTGTATCCCTCTGCTAGTGAAAATGGATCTAGGGAGGGCCATTCCATTTTCACTGGCAAAGGGTTGCAGGAGGCCGTTGCAGTCAAAAATATAGCTCAGGAGACCATTTTTGCTAGTAGAGGCACCACAGGCGAGTCCTTTGCTGTTTCCAGGGTGGCCCTATGGGTCAGATCTAAGCACCCTATGTGCTCGATTCATCCCAGGGCCTTGAGTTTGACACCCGTGACCTAGAGCTACAATCTCTGCAACAGCCACATAACTTAGGCATCACACTGATCTCTCTGCTACTCAGTGTTAGCAGCCAGGTGCCCAGGCCATCCAAAACATTAAAGCTTGGCTTCCCTGGGTCACTGCCATTGCTGCCATTGAGTAGAAACATAGTCACTGAGTCATTGGTTGTCTCCAGATTTTCCACTGTTGATAAGCTGAAGATGCCCAACAGTTCCATTGAAATCTACACTTAGCTAAACTCCACCAGCTAATTTAATGGCATCTCTAACTCAACACAAGTGCGACTCACCACTGTTGATATTCACTACCTGAGTGACTCATAGTGTTGCTGCTGCTGCCACTCCACATCTTAATGTCCCTAGTCATTTCCAGATGTGGCATTGGACCGAGGCTTCCCCACTTTCATATGTCCATGCATGTACAAAGGTGGCAGAACTTTGTGATACTGCATGCACCTCCTTGCAGATTTTGAGAGCCAACAGATGCCTTTGTTACACAATGGTCTATGCAAACTGGGAAACAAAATTCCTCAGCATTGATTGTAATGGCCTTAGGTAACCAGAAGGAAAACTGTGTGGTAAAACTGCTCACTGTGAACAGCATTAATGATTATGATTAAAACGATAATTGCTGTGTTACTATGGAGAAAGATATGCTTTAGAAGTCAGTCTGTGAAGAAAAAATAAAGAATAAATATGCAGCCATTCTCCCCACCACCACCACCATACTTCCCACAAACCTTGCAGTCTGTGCAAATTTAAAATTAAAGTACAAATAATATATACTGCAGGGGAGGACTTAATTTTAATTTTCTCTTTTGAACAAGCAGCACACTCAATAAACCAGTCAGCAAATTTGCTTTACCGCTGTCATTGTCAGGGTAATGTAACAAACAGATGGAGGGTTTAATGTAATTTGATTAACTAATTTTAGCAGGTTTGGCTTTGAGCGTTAACTTCTTTTTATATTCTTTTTCTGCTATATTTTTAGGAGACTGGCATGCATGAATAAAATCTAGAAGCTCAACACACTTTATTGCTAGTTTGGTAATGCTGTTGGTTAAACATCTTATAACTCTAATTAGAAGAATTTATCTTTCTGTTTCACAAAGCAGCTTTTGCATGCTATATATCAGTGAAGAATTTGGAGGTTACAAGGAACTATCCTGATATTGAGAAGGTTCAACAGAACAAGAATTATATAGTCTCTTTTGTAATGCCCAGACATCAAACACCATAGAATGCAACCCTATACAGATTCAGGCTACATTATTTTAAGGATGACATTTGGTCTTTTCCAGGTATGTTGAGAATAGATTTCCAAGGTTTGTGGAATTTGGGGAGCAATGAAATTTATCCTGTTTGTTGGGTGCCTGCTTAGGAAAGGGAGGCTGTTGGCCACAGGCATCCAACCATTGGCAAAACAAGCATCATGCCATCATGACACAAGCTTGTACATGTATTGCAATGTTCTAATCTATGCAGATATCTAAAGGCCTACATTTGTTTCATGACAACATGAGTCACATTATTTTACTGATTCTCTTGAGAACTGAACATAAGAATAAGAGAAGTTCAAAATTAATGAATATGTTTCAAACTATTTTTACAAAACTCATGTACAACAAACTAAGCATATCAAACTAACAAAGCAACACAGATGTAAGAAACTAAGATTAAAAAAAGAACCAAGAGTGGAAAAAAAGACATAATTGTTATTTTTCTTACTTTTCCATGGTACAAGAAGATTAACTTGTATTTTAAAACAGATTAAATCAGGATAAGATGGAATCATATTACCTGGACTTTTGATCAATATAAAGCCACTTTGAGGATGGGGAAGTACCACATTTCAACAAACTACTCTTTAGAATTTAATTAATAATTTCATGAGTACATAATGACCCTTTTCCTCAACTGTATCCAGTTGTAGTATGATATGTCTAAAGCTTTTCATATATACACATATTTTGGTTTTGAGGGATATTATTTAAACACATATTTCAACCTTAATTTCCTCCCAAGTTCTTAGCTCACTGTAGTAATAATAATATCTAAACAAAATACCAAGCCACATGAATTAATGTCTTTTCAGATTTATTCATTTCCAACATAGGAAGAAATATAACCAATCTTTCAAAATATCTGTTGTGAATTCAATAATCCCTCAAAAAGAATTTTGTGCTAGGTTAACCTAGATTTTAAGTTACAAGATTTTTTTAAAAAAGTTTCTTAAAACCTGAGACCATGGTTTGGCAGCATAGGCTACACCAAGTTTCTTTCCCATATTTCTTGTAGAGTTTCCAATATATTTTTGAATGATAGCTTTGAATTATTGATTTATCTGGAGAGGTGGGGGGGAGGACACCTTATCCTGTTAAAATTATTGGATTTTTAACAACTATTAAAGCAGCTGGACAAAACTGAACAAATGCTTTAGTAGTAAATGATGCCTTTTGTCTGATTTTGACAAATTGTACTCCTTTTATTTATTTCAAAAATCTTAAACGTGTCAATGGTAATTAAGTGATTAAGTGAAGTTGTGTTATTGATTACACATGGCATAGGATCTTCATGTTGAACTTCAGCTAGCATTTGTTCTAAATTATAATCCTAGCAATAATTCTGTCCCTACCAAATCCATTTAGAAGCAGCTTGTTCCAGCAATTAAAAATTTAGGGCACAGGGTTTTCAAGATGAAAGATATTTATTTAGTTTCATGTTTTAAAGACCTCTATTAAACATGGCATTCTCACAGTGACCCCAAGTTTTAACTTATTAAATAAATAGGATCAGGACATTTTTATTAGAACAATGTTTTCTCCCACTTGCCAGTGTGGGGGATAATATGGAGAAAATGAAATTACAAAAGAAATAATGTGCTATTAGCAGCTTTTGAACTGGGAGAAATGCCAGATGAGAGGGTAGTAATGTCAATGGTGTATAAAAGAAAAGAGACCTCTGCAGGCAAGCTTTCTGTAACTTAATTTTATTAGGACCCACTCAGGCTAAAGGATTTTCTGGCCAGCAAAGTGATGGCACTAAAACAAATTTCTGGAACCATTAAATGCTAGCAAGCCTTATTACATCTGCCCATGTGTTGATCCATCACATTTTGAAATTATTCCAAGAACTATCCTTATTGGAGGAAAATTACTTCTAGTGAAGAGAGCATGTCTGTTCCAAATGCTCTTCCTGGTAAAAGGCCACTCCTGTTCCAAAAGTGCTAAGATTCATCATTCCTTTGACGTCTTCAACTAAGCTGCTTTACTGCCTTCCTTTGATTCCTATGATTGTCAACTTTCCTTGACCACAATGCATTTAGTTCTAGGCACTCACCTATAGTTCTCTTGTATATGCTTGCACCATCTCTACACCACAAAAACTTTCTAATTAGCATTTGTCCCGCAGCCAAGAGATTCTAGGACAAGCTACTGCTCAGCCTGAGTAATGCCCTTTTTCTTATGAGAAGGTCCCAAATGGACACTCTATAGGGTGGAAAATCCATAATCCAGGCTCACCAAGGAGTGCTATTTTTCCACTGGCAATGATAAGTGGTGAAAGGGTATTTCTTGTTCCGTTTTATGGTCTAAATCCCACCCCTACATTTTCTAAGAGTGAATGCTAACAAAAATTGCCTTTCTGCTATTTCAAACTTTAAGGTGAAATGTGATAATTGGGGCCATGAAAGATTAAACTAGAGGTAAATACTGGATGAGCATAAGTGGTCCCCTGCTCCATTTAAAAAAAAAATCATATATAAGTGTGTGGTTCATGAGGTGGACACAACATGAGAGAATGGACATCAACTCTCCTTATGCTTAAATTGCAGTCTGAATTCCCTTTTCACTCAGAGTTCTGCAAAAGATACAGGTATGATTTGGATACTTATATCAAAGGTAGGTAACCCATCATACCCCAGTTGTGCTGAACTTCATTCTTCATCACTGTCCATCTTTACAGAGGTGCTGAGAGCTGCAACTTATGAGTATATCAAGCATCCAAACGTGGCAAATCATTTTTGTATTGCTGCCAAGACAATACATATATCTATACAATTATCAGGATTTGAGTTTTGTTTGACCAAGACTTTAGATTTTGCTTGCAGAAGCTATGATTGGTTTCATAATTAGACAGTTTGGGATACCATCTCAGATTTTGATTTAGAACATGATAAAAACACCTGTTTTGATTTATTAAAATTATATTTTTAAGCCACAGAAAGAGACAAATCCTTTTAACCTTATTTATCTAATATAATTCAGTACTATATAAGACCACTATTTGTTCTCAGTTAATATGATAGCTATTTGTGTCGTCATGGCTCAGTTATTTTAAAGTACACAGTGTTTTGCAATTTAACTTTAATTATACTCAAGGGTGAGACTTTACAGTGACATTTGCTGAAAATCTCTGCTAATATCTGTCCACCTTTATTGCAACAAATGAGTCTCACTAATGGACCCCATGAGATGTAGCCATCAAAAACCACTTAAGACCATGGAAATCACATTGCTTCATTTTGGACATAACACTAAATTATGACGGTAACATAAGGAGATTATATATTTGCTTGTAAATTTTTCTTGAAGTACATGACACCTGTGCCCAAAGAAGCAGTACTTAACAAAATATCAGCCTATCTCAAACCATAGTTACAACACTGTCATGTTTTTCTAAAATGCAGAGGCTATTTAGCTCCTAGGTTTTGAGACAGCAGTAAAAGAAAAAACGACCAAGAATCTTCCTTAAGAACATAAGAGAAAACATAGGAAGACATTGCCTTAAAATTTTGTCTAAATCAGACTATCACTCCCCCGCCCAGTTCAGCTCACAATTCTAATGGAAACTGAGTTCCCTTCCTTGCTTAAAATTGTCTGTAGATTTTCCTGCTCCATAGTTTTGTTGGATTTCATTGTAAGCAAGTATTTTCAGAGCTTTGTTTGGTAATGGAAAAACATTCACAATTTCTCGGCAGGAAACTCAGGACCACATCAAAAAAAAATAAATCTGAATCACCCATGTTAAATTAATTCAATATGGAGTACATTGGGACATGAGATAATATTTTTGTTTATTAATCTGGTGGATCGTTTCCCATAATGGTATTTTGGTTTTCATATCTTGCCCAAGACCTTTTCTTGAATTCACTGTAACACATACACAAAACCAGCATGGCAAGTCAAACAGGAATCAAACCGTCAAAACAGGTGCGTACAATTCTGTGTGTTTTCAGAGGCTAGTAGTGGGTAAAAGCAGGAAGAACCAGAAAGTAGGACGGGCTTTGGAGATAACGTCTGAACAACAAGTATGATGTAAGGTCGAAATTATAACCGCTTAAAGGAGATGATGATGATGATGATTACTCATGTAACATAGGCCTGTGCAACCGCAATGTGGGAGGCCTGGTTTGGGAGTGTGACTTCTTGTGCAAAGATAAATCTTCCAGAATAGGAAAAGAATGAATGGAAATCAACCATCAATTTACCATCTCAGGAAATGTAATAAACTGCGTGATTGCATAATGTATTAACAATCACTGTGATATGTTAGCAAAAATGCACTGGAGAGCGTCAATGCGTTTCTGAAAAAGAGAGGGAGGAGGTATCTGTTATTAAACATACTGATTAAACTAGAAATGTGGAAATAAGTTCCTTTGTCAACTGTACATAATCTGATTTGCTATTTCTTCATTTCCTAACTTTGGGAAGATTATGAACCCCCCCCCTCCCATATTTTTAAAGAGGCGTTGGAGTGATTTTTTTTCTTTTTTTCTTTTTCAAAAAAGTTGATAATTGACTTTCCTCCTCCGACAAGAGTAATTTCGCAAACATACATCAGTGTGCTTCTGAACATTAAATTATAAATTGAAGCCTGGGGCTGTCGGGTGCACAAACCCCACAAAATGAAAAGTTTACATAATAAGCTGCAGCAAGCTTTTAAAGTGGTGGCAAAGATAAGCAATAAGCTATGACCTTTTTTTAATGAAAAAAAAAATGCTGCCTTTTCCAGTTTCTGGAGCCTGAAACTCTTGTATTGGTCTTCATCAGTTCATGTCACCTATAGTCCATTTTTATTCAAAAGATAGACATATTTTAATTATACTCCTCAACAGCAAAAACATAATTGAGATTCAGCAGGACACGTGGCTGGAGATCTTTCTCTAAGAGCAATTGGTCATATTTCAGTATCAGTGGGATTCCTCCCCAGCTAGGATCTGATCACAGCACAATGGATACATCCTGACAAGTGCCAGCATGATGCATGGAATAAGAATGAATGACCGCTTTATATTCTCTAGGAAGGAAAGTAACTGTATGTGCGGCAGACTTGATTCTTAGAATGCAAGGTATAAGTGCAGGTAAACTGTTAGATGTTTCAAAAGAATGCCAGTTTGCTTAATTAGCAACTGGATGAGGAAAATGTTGCTTGCCATTGTTTCCATACACTATTCAACTGAAGAAGCTATTTATGTATGACATATTGCAGAAAATGTGTCCCAAGTGCTTCACAAAATAGGCAGAGGTGAACCAATCATTTGCCCAGATGCGTGTGTATTTGTGTGTCTGTGT
>JAEANM010017196.1:0-13025 GCA_017656035.1 Myanophis thanlyinensis
AAAAAAGGAAAAGGAAAAAATAATAAAATATTAAAAAATAGTAAAAATATAATGAAAAAAGGAAATATATATCAAAAGGGAGAAAGAGAAAAGAAAAATTAAAAAATTCAAACAAATAGAAAAGAATAGAAAAAATATTTCAATAAGGAGAAGAATTTATATACAAATTAGGGTTAAATTGATTAGAAAAAAAAGCAGCTCTATAATAGAAACAAAAAGAAAAAAACACCGCTGTTCACTATGTCAGGCTCTAAAAACAAAAGGCTTATTCTCTCAAGGTCATTCCAAACACCATCACATTGCCTTGTCTTTTCCACCTCTGGTTTAAACTAGCAGCGATAAGGCACCAGCTGCATAAACAAATTCTTCCAACCTCAAGATTTAATCCAGAAAAAAAAGGGCAGGCCTTCTGTAAACATAGTCAATGGAAATTTACAGGGAATAATGGGGGGGGGGGGGAGGGGAACCTTTCAGTCAGAAAAAAAACCCCAAAAGAGAAAAGCAAATCCAGTCCAGCTTCAGCTTAGAGGTTTTGTAAAAGTCCAGAAAAAAAAGCGGGGGGGGGGGAGTCCAGTTTATAATTAGGTTTAATTTCGAAGCTTAGTCTCTATTCTTTAACACTTTTAGAAAAGTTTAAAATCTACAGGGTGTTCTCTAAAAAAATATCCTTTTAAAAAGCTCAGGTCACCCAGCTGACACATTGTTGTAATCTTCTTCCACCTTCCCGGAGCTGTCCCAGCTTCAGCAATTTTGGGGGCTGACTCTTTGCCACTGGCAAAAGGGCTTCACCTGATCAACCAGGGATTTTTGGGTATCCCTGGGATCCCCTGGATGTGCCCTTACATCTCACCATCCCTACAGGACAGTTTGGGTCCAAACGGACCGTCCAGCGGCTGGAGTTTCGACTGCGACCTTGAAGCAGCCGGGTCACATGTCGTCCTGCCATGATATCAGCTCCACCTCCTATTTGAACATTTATTTAAAGGTTCATAAACTAAACTATTAATTCCTTCCTTCCTTCCCTCCTACTACAGGGTGATTGAGTGGAAATCTTAGTTTCATACTGAACAAATTCCATACATTCCTAAATCAAAAGCTATGGTTAATAGCCAGAATCTCATCCTAAAGTAGTTCAAGATTTGTTTCTTAATAAACCAGGAACTTAGCACTCAAGTTCTGGCAACAGGAAAAAGAAAGAGAAGCATCATGGATTATGAAGAGATGAAAACCTGCAAGCTAACAATGAATGAAATGGGAAGATAAGTGATAAATATGGTACAAGGGTTAACACATTTACAGATGCTGTAAGAATGGAAAATTTAATGGTATATTCTTGAAATAACACTTATGTTAAATATTTATCGAACTAGTCACAGAATTAGTTGA
This sequence comes from Myanophis thanlyinensis, assembly GCA_017656035.1. Classification (NCBI taxonomy): domain Eukaryota; kingdom Metazoa; phylum Chordata; class Lepidosauria; order Squamata; family Homalopsidae; genus Myanophis; species Myanophis thanlyinensis. Next base: position 1,387 of record JAEANM010017196.1, read on the forward strand.
AAGTTAGTAAAGCCTTGGAGAGATGAAATCAATCTATATAACCCCTCCTCTGGAATTAAGCACTGAAACAAAAAGTATTTAAACAATTCTCCTTAAATGATGGTAAAAAGATCATTATGTTCTTTCCCAGAGTGTTTCTGGTTTTTCTATCTAATTCTATAACCCTGAGATTTCTACAAGGCCTCCTACCCAAATATGGATAGCACTTAAGGTCAACCCTACTTGAATTTTTCAAGAACAGCCAAAATAGGTAGGTACTGATTTAATATTAAGAGTAGAAAAGTAGTGCTTTTATTAAAATAACAGTACATACCGTTAAATACATAAGGTTGCTAGATAAGAAAGAGAAAAAAGAGGGGGATAACTCTTTTTGCTTCTACCACAGCAGCTAAAAAGATTAAGCAAGGTTAATTTTTTTCCCTCAGTTAGAAACAAAACTGTATACTTAAATTAAACAGAGTAGTTTCATGCCAAACTCTCTTGAAGAAGGTACTACTAAACTTACCCAAACCTCCCCCCCCCCCACAAAAAAAGTTCCATACATCACTGTGGATCCACTGAGGCTTCCAACAAGTTCTATCCCTCCTAACTAAAGATTGACTCACTGTTTCTCCCATATTCTGATGTTTTTATTTAAGAATCAGGTTATCCCAGAGAAGCATAACACCCTCAGCTATTGTAGAATTCAGCTAGAGCAGTGGTGGCAAACCTATGGCACACATGAGGTGTGCAACCTATGGCACACCAGAGGTGGCACGCAGAGCCCTGTGAGCATGCACACAGTCGCCGCAGGTCAGCTTCACTGTGTCTCTCCATGGAGTTTCTCATTTAAGTTTCCCTGAAAATGACAAAACAGAAACTCACAGAAGACCTTGCTTCTTGCAGAACTGGCCAGTTGGTCTTCGGGTCTCTGGTGCACGTGTGTGTGCCTTGCAGTTTTGGGCAACTTGCAGTTTTGGGCAGCTTTGAGTCTCTGGCACATGTACCTTGCAGTTTGGGCATTCAGTGTCTAAAAAGTTCACCATCGCTGAGGTAGAGTGATTTCCATTAACTAGTTCCATATTTCCAAATAGAAGCTCACTAAGAAGCACTCACTAGATAAAATCATGCTATGATGACACTATCGCTATATGAAATTCTATATATGCTCTGCTTCGTTACCTTTCAAAAGCCCCAACATTATTGAGAATATTTTCATAGTATTTTTTTTCACTGTAATACACAATTCCACAGATAAATAAACCTTTTTTTAGAATTTAAGAAGTTTAACACTGTTAAATTAATTTGCAAGGCCACAAGTTACACTAAAGGTCAACAAGTCAGAGCCAGGAAAAATTATTTAATCATTATTTTTCCCCTACCTGTTACAAAATTCTTAAAATAATGCTGAGTATTTATTAATTAATTAAGTAATTAATTAAAAACCTATCTGTTCCAACAGGCCGGTCTGGCCTAATACTAATTAGTTGGAGGTTTTTAAATTGGTTTTAAATTTTTAACGTTTTAAATTTTAAATTTTTTAAATTTTAAATTAGGTTTTAAATCTTAATTTTGATATCAGCCATCCAATTTAATTTAATTTAATTTTAATTTGTTTTAAAATTGTTGTCTATTGCTATGTTTTTAGATGGCTGTACACTGCCTCGAGTCCCTCGGGAGAGAAGCGGTATAAAAGTTTAAATAATCAATCAATCAATAAATAAATAATAAAATAATGCTGAGTATTTAACTATTAGGTTTTCCTTTTCACATTTTTATTGATCTGCATTTATTTCAATAGATCTTGAATTACTCTTAGGGCCTTTTGGACTTGGACTTTTTATTGTCATGTCAATGAATGCACTTCAAAAAGCAAGCAATGGTATGCAACAAAATTTAAATTTAAATTAACTATAGTTAAAATTAGAAACATTTTAAAAGGCAATAATTCAAGTCATCTAATAATCATATCTTTTTACATTGAAAACTAAAATTGCTGAACTATCTTTAGAGACTTTTGGCAATTATATCCAATAAGTGGGAAGGTCAGATATAGTCCTTAAGTCACAGATCCTCATATATAAGGTATATTGTACAAAAAGATAATGACTTAAAAAAATACCTTTGTCAATATAGTGGATTGTGAGATTGAATCTAAAACTGAAGGCCTAAATTGATTTATAGCAAGAACCTGCAACCCTTTAGGTCAGGGGTGTCAAACTCACATTGTCAGGACGTATTACAACTTTTTTCCCCTTTGCTAAACCAGGCATGGGCATGGCCAGTGCATGACACATCCTGTGGGCTGCAAGTTTAACACCCCTGCTCTGGGTATTATAACACACCATTCAAAACTGACTATTCCACTATCATTCAAGGTAGGACAAAAAATTTAAGTATAAAAAAGACAGTGAATTCCTATTGCATTTATTTTTGCAACAGTCTTTAGGTGTCCAGTTTTCAAAGTCTAAATGTCTATGGAGATTGTCAATCGTCCAGGTCAAAATTATCCCACAGGTGCTTTTTCAAAAAGGCAACTAGACTTGTTTTTTTCCTTTAAAACACCTTAGCTTCTCATCCAAAAAGCTTTGAAAAAGCACCTTTGGGACTTTTAAAGTCTATTTTCCAATTCAGCCCCTTAATGGTTTTTATTATAAAGATTATACTTAGCCTCTGAACTGGAAAATGAAGCTGAAACTAAAGGTAGACTAATGACCAGAATAGCAACTTTTCATTTTACCCCTCCCTAAATAAGAGTTCTAGAGTAGAGTTCTGGGAAACCAAAACTTGCACACTATTTTGTGATCCTGAGTTAGCTGTATGGGTTTTATATTTTAACTTTCTAATTTGACTGGAGAATGAGTTAATGAGATTTTCCCCTTATAGTTAACCAAACTAGATTTGCTTATCTATATTATTATTAAGAGAAAGGGTGAGACACTTGCTTCTTTGGCAAACTAACACATGCTGTTGGTAGAAAGTAGCTATCTCCTGCCTGTGTCATTGTAAGGAATATTATAAGATTCAAAAATAAAATGGTATATACATATATGTTAGCATGAATATATTAGTATATATTCATGCTAACATATATGGATATATGTCTTAGAAGCACCTATGGTTAAGTGGGCCTTTCTGGTTCTCTGATAAATACACCAGGATATTCCCTAACATTCCTTGACGCTAAGAAAGAATAGCCATGTATGCAGAAATACTTAGTTACTTAATGTTACTAAGGTGTTACTAAAATGTAACGAGAAAAAAGGTAAAAAAATTTGGATCCCAGAGACGGTCTTGGATTTGTTGTAAACACTGAAAGCACACCCAGAGGGAAGGAAATATGATGTTAGGATGGGACATATATATTGGCTTACTTTGTGGAATTCTTTTGTGTGATTCTCAGCTCTGAACATTCTTTTTCTATTCATGCTTTCTGCTGGGGGGGGGGTCTCACCCATTTTGCAAAATGCCTTTATTCTGTATCATCACTACTTTATTGTAATAAAGTCTTTTTGTTTTCACTGTTCCAAGTTGTTTTTATTTGAATGGTTGGAGCCATTTCCAACAATTGGCGACTCCAACATGATTCTGTCACATTTTCTTTTGTTATCCTGGATAGTGGAGTTGAATGAGGAAGGCATGCCCTGTTGATTTCAACAGTCCACAGTCAACTCAGCTGTTCAGGAGCAAGGAATGAGACATGGACACATGTTCCAAATAGTGTTCGGTTGAAAACAAAAAGGGAAGGAAATGACTTGATTTACGAGATTGCTGAAAATAACTGGGTAACTATGCACAAATCTAAGGGTTTATTCTGGTTAAATAAGAGTACAAACTTTAGATGGTTGTTTGGAGGGCTGTGAGAATCTGAGACTTGTATGAGTGGTGTGTGGTAAAGGAAGGTCTCACTAGATGTGTGAAAAGTGAAAGAAATACCCCTTGCAATTCTAAGATTGTGGTAAAGGGTAATAATTTAAATTAAAGGACTCACATGAACAAGTTGGTAAGGATTGCTCCAGTCTGGTATCTAACAAAGGCAATTGAAATAGGTCCCAAGAAAAATGTGTAAAGAAAAAGTTAAGAGAGTAGAGCTGCTTTCCCCTCTGGGCCATGCTGAAAACTATCAGAGCAACTAAAGTTGCTGTTGTTTTAAAGGAAAACTTACTTTTCCAGAAGTTTACAAGAGCCCTGACCAGCACAAATGAAGTGTTTGGATGTGTAAATGAAGGTCTCTATAGATCTTGATATTTAAAAATAAGCCAGTGCTGGCTGGGAGATCTAAGATAAATAGAGAAGAGTTTGGATCTTTAAAATTAGTAAGCCAGCATTGACTGGGAGATTCAAGCTAGAAAAAGAAAAGACAGAACACCTCCAGGGCAGAAACAGATAGTAACAATCCAATGCTTAAGGAGATAGAACAATGAGTGTAACTTCTAGTAAAAGTGAGAAATTCACTAAAGTAATTAGGAAAAATCCCAAATTATAAATAGACTGGACTAATCCTTTATTACAGAAAATATTTAAGAAAGGTCTCTAAATTTACTATTCTCAAAAGAGCCAGAAAATCTGAAAGAACTAAGTGTAAAGAAGAAAAGTTTTATTGTTATTCCAACCCGTGGTTTAGCAGGTAATAAAAGCATAAAAGCCTGTTTACATGGGAAGACTCAGATAATTTGACTTGACCAATTTGATGTGATTTCTATTAATGTTTGGCAAGCCGACAAATTAACTAAACTTCTTAGCTTGGGCTTAAAGCTATGGGAAACAAAAAGTGGAAATTTAAAGAGACAGAACCTCCCCAGAAACGTTGCTTAATAATGTGTGTGTGTGTGTGTGTGTAATCATTTCCAAACCTGGAGAGAGGATGCAATCCTCTAATAATAGAAAATGGAGCTCATTGGTTTGTGAAAAAGTTCCCTGAAATAATTGTAAAGATTGTTTTGTATGGAGAAAGCATGGAATAGGATTTTTGCATGTGAAATTGGTTTACATAAGAAGTCTGATTGCAGTATAAATGTGAGTATGTTAGTGGTAAAATTGCTGTGAATACTTGTGTGTTGATCCCATCCCAGACTGAAACAGTAAGTCACAAGGTTGTTGTTTTGTTGTGGTAAAGCGTTAGTAAGTGTTTGCCTGCTGATTGGGGAAAATAGTTTAGCAATTAGGAACTATTCCCTTAAGGGATTGACTTCTGGGAAATGTAGTTTTATGCCATGTGATCACATTGGTGTTTCTAATTGACCAGTGGGGCTTTTCAGATTGTAGTCTTTGTCAAGATCTTTTCCCCCCTGAAGGCAGGGGTCATTTCTTAATCTCCAAGACCCATGTGGGAAGGATCTTCTTCTCACTTACAGCAAAGGGAATAAACTTTATATGCCTCAGAAGAATCCCTTCAACAGTCATAAGTGTTGATTGAGAATACCTGGAGATAATAAAGCAAGCTACAATTAACTTTTTCTGTTGAGTTTAACTATCTGTGATAAGCAGTCTGTGCACTTGAAACAGAACAATGAGAAGAATTACTTTGAGGTCCCAGTGAAAATAATTGCTTAGAACAGCTGGTTAAAGGAGCCACCAGTGAAAAGGGCTAAAGAGAAAAGAGCATGTGTTTGAAGCCTTCTCTTTGCTTGAAATTGAATGGAGAAAGGTTTTCTAGATTTGCATAATCCAGCATCCTCAGTCAGGCTGACCCAATCTGCATTTTAAAAGCCAAGCTCCTTCAGAACACTGTTGCATTGGAATGCTTACAAAGTGAGACCTGGAATTATGTTTACAGTTACTACGGCTGTCCTTTGATTCTTTGCTTGAAAATTGGCAAAATTTGGCAAACTTCCTTAAGAGATCACAAAGCATCCACTAGCCCCTTTTTAACCTCATCAAAAAGGGAAACGCCATTAGCCAGTTACTCCAAGCATTAGTTTCAGCTGCAGCGTCCATGGTGACTACTCTGCAAACAACAGGCTCATGCACAAGCCATCCACAAGCAGCGCCCCCTAGTGGTCAAAGAGTGAATTGCATTTACTTCCTCAAAAGCATACAAGCTGTCAGATTCCAAGCACAGAGTCCTCTCTAGTCATGGCAGATGTCTCCAGTGTGCCGGAAGAACTGACCTCTACATCTAACTTCAACACAAACATGGAATTTGATGTCCAAAAATCACAAAGAAAGAAACATCTCAGAAACCATATGACTTAAGGCAGCAAAGGAAGATTATTGAGGCCATGCAGTCACGCCTGTGGAAGGAATGGGATAGTTGCTATCAATGGCATGAAAAATCCTGGGATAGGCTGCTACAGCTATGCAACACACCCAAAGGTAAGATTTCTCCCGAGCGTATCCGCTCAATGAAGGAGGACATGGAAGGGCTTCTCTTCCAATGGACAGGTTGGGAACGCAACCTTGTTCACATCTAGTTGCAGCTAGGAGACCCAAAGCTCAAAGAGGAGATACAGCATCTTGAAATGATAAACAGAGAGCATCAGAAGCTCTTTAAAAGCAGTAAAGATTCTCTCCAAGCCCATCTTCAGACAGAGGACATACAGAGCGAGGAGGTCCAAGTCCAATGTGACCCATCGTTTGCATACACCATCTCAGCTGTTATATGTGGCTTCGTCAACTCGATCTAAGACACGCACCAGTGTCTTACAGCATTCTTCCTCCGCCAGCTCCTAACATCTTTCCAAAGCATCTTCTCATTATAGCAAGTCATACCAGGCCTGAAGGGCAGAGAGTCTTGCCAACCAAACTGCAAATGCACAAATCGAAGTCACAGTGGCCAATGCCACTCTGTGTGTGGCAAAATCAGAGCAACTGCAAAAGGAGGAGATGGCAGCTGCAGCAGCCTCCGCAGTTGTATGTGCGGCAAAGGCAGAGCCAACTGCAAAAGGAAGAGATGGCAGCTGCAGTGGAAGAGATGGCCAAAGCTCAGGCCAACCTTGAGTTTCTTCGACATGAACAAGAGGCAGTGGAAAAGACAGCACGAGTTGCAACTTTACAGGCAGAGGCTGAAAGCACCATCCCCAGCTACGATTCACGAAAGTTATATAGAGAAAGCTCATACAGTCAGGTCAAGGCCTACGTAGATGACCAGAATGCACTACAGCATGACCAGGGAGAAGTGGTGCAGTCGATCGAGAAACCTTCAAAGACTGATGAACAAGGAGGAGAATCTCAACCACCAGATATGCAGACCAATCAGAACACTGACATCATACAATCTTGACCACCAGACTGCCCCGTCAGATTTGGAAAACATGCCTCAACAAATCAAAATACACAAGGTAATGGGGTTGGTCCACCGGCAGTTGTGAAAGCTCCCCAGCAGGAAGGCACTCAAGAAGCTGCAATTCCCAAACTCAATGCAAAGGCAAGGGAATTCATGCCAGGCCTTCAGGATTCATCTGTCACGATCAGTTCAGGATGCAAAGGCCCATCATTCAAAAACTATCACTACAATTAACTTAAGAAAATCAAGGCGCAGAATGCCCAGAGAGATAACAAGATTGGAGATATTGATGTCCGACTGGATGTTGTAGAAAAAAACAGTAGTGGACTTTTAGGATGGGAAATTGATAGATCAGAGTTTTATCTCAGATTTCAAAATGTGGAAGAAAAAAAGGTGAGAATCTTGCAGAGATTATGTTAGAAATCTTGGCAGAAGCCTTGGAGATAACCAAGGAGAAGATGATGGATGGAGTAGATGAATTGTTTTGTGTTTACACAAGATATGCAAAGAGAAATAAGCTACCAAGAGAAGCGTGTATTAGATTTACTAAGAAAACCATCAAAACACAGACACAGCAGATGGTAAGAGAGAAAATATTAAAATACAAAGATAAAGAAATCATAGTATTGAAACAGGTGCCTAGAAAAGTGAGAGAGATGCAAAGAGAATATCCTTGACTAAAGAACTATTTAAAAGAGGAATTAATTATAGATGGCTAATACCAGATGGCCTTATGTTTACATGGCAAGAAAAACAACAACATAGAATTGATACAGTTGAGAGAGCTGAATTACTTTTTCAGAATTTTTTGGAGCAAAGGAGGAAGGAATAAGAATAAGAAAGAAGGAGTCCCCAACTGAAATCCAAGAGGAAGGAGAAATAACAACTGGAGAGGAAGAAGGAGCTGTAGGTGGTGTACCCAGTGAATGTGAACTAACACTTAGAGTAAAGAATCTTTCGTATAAAGAGTAACATGGAGGAGAATAAATTGATTACAATTAATATAAATGGATTTAATTCAGCTATTAAGAGAAAGAAAATAGTTCATAAATTGGAAAAATTAAAAGTGGATATAATCTGTCTACAAGAACTACATATTAAGAGACAATATGAACATTTACTGAAACAGGCCAAATTAGGAATGTTATTTGCAACGTTGACACATTATAAGCAGAGAGGAGTAATATTGTACGTTAGAGATACGATGATGGGAGGATTTTGATGGTGGAAATACTGGACAATAATGTTAAAACACTCTTAATAGCAATTTATGCTCAGAATGACAATCAGGAAGAATTTTACAGAAAGTTACATTTAAAAATAATTGAACTGGACTATGTTACTATATGTGCGATGGGAGACTTCAATGGAATAATTAATGATAAAATAACTATAAAAGCCAGAAAATGATAAAGAAAACAAGAAAACCACTGCCAAGATCCTTCTTTTAAATGGTGGAGGAAATAAATCTAAAAGATGTATGGAGAGAAAGAAATATGAAAAAGAAACAATACACTTTTTATTCAAATAGACATGCATCATGGTCTAGAATAGATATGATATGGATGTTAACAGAGTTAATTGATAAAGTGCAAGAAATTGAAACAGAAACAAATATTTGGGCAGACCACAACCCTATGACACTCACATGGAAAGGACAGAAACTGAGATCTAGATGGACTTTAAATAATGCAATATTAAAGGAAAAAGATCTCCAACAGAAAATTGAGAAAGAACTAGCTTTCTTTTTTAAAGAAAACAAAAAAGAAGATACATCACTACAGAATCTCTGGGACACAATGAAGGTCTATACAAGAGGCCTGATAATGGAATACACAGAGAAGAGAAATAGACAACAGAAAAGAATGTCTAAAGCACTGGAAAATGATTATAAAAAAATTGAAAAAAGAATTACAGAAAACTCCACCAAAAAAAGACATTATAATCAAAATGGATATAATTAAACATAAAATAGGACATATGCAAAAGGAGGAATTAGCACAAAAATTAGAAGTTCTAAACAAAACTACTTTGAAGCTGCAAATAAACCAGGTAAATGGTTAGCTTACAAATTGAGAAAAGAAAGAGAATCAAGAAAAATAATTTGGCTAAAAAATTATCAAGGACATCTTTGTTATGGAAATGATGAGAAAAAGGTAGTTATACAAGATTATTATGGCAAATTATATGATCAAGAGAAAATTTCTGAAGAAAAAAAAATAAACAATATTTACAAGAAGCGAAATTACCCCAAGTACCCAAAAACATTGATATGATGTTAGAAGGGAATATTACAATGATGGAGTTAACAGAAGCACTTAAAAAACAAAACAATGGAAAAGCACCAGGACCAGATGGATTATCAGCGGAATTTTATAAGACTTTTCAAGACTCACTTAATCTTCAACTACTAGGAGTTATGAATGAAGTTATGCTAAAACAGAGGATACCCAAAACATGGTTAGAAGCATATATCACACTCATACCGAAGGAGAACACAGACCCACATCAGGTCAAAAACTATAGGTCAATATTCCTGCTGAACTCGGATTATAAGATCTTCGCCTCAATTTTGGCAGAAAGACTGAAAAAATATTTAAATAATTTTATTCTCTCCGACGAGAATGGATTTTTGCCTAAAAGACATATTAAAAATAACATGAGGATAATTCTGGATACTTTAGAATATTATGAAGCACATCCTGAAAACCAAGTGGCTCTGATGTTTTTGGATGCACAGAAAGCCTTTAATAACATGAACTGGCGATTTATATTATTTCAACTGGAACAGATGGGCTTTGGCAAAAAAAGAGATAAAAGGACTGAAAATTAAAAAGCAAGAATATAAGTTGCAAGCCTTCACAGATGACCTGGTTTTCAAAATGGAGGACCCCTTGGAAACAGCACCTAAGTTAATAGATAAAATTGAAGAATATAGAGAGGTAGCAGGTTTGAAAATAAATAAAGACAAAACAAAGATATTAACAAAGAATATGTCAGTAAAGCAAAAGAAAGACTTGGAGGAAATCCTGAAGATCCAGGTCACAAGCAAAGTGAAATATTTAGGAATATACATAACAGCAAGATGTAGTACATTAAAGGAGGATGATTATCTTAAACTCAAACAGCAGATTGCGACAGACTTGACAAAATGGGGGAATTTACAACTATCCTTGGTTGGGAAATTATCAACAATTAAGATGAATGCGCTACTGAGAATTTTATATTTATTCCAGACAATTCCAATTAAATTAGGGAAAGAGTATTTCAAGGACTTAAACAAAAGAGTGTTGAAATATATCTGTGGGGAAAAAAAAAGGCAAGAATTAAACTTAAATTATTACAGGATGCAAGAGCATGAGGAGGATTTGCTTTGCCTAACTGGGTAATATATTATCAGGCAACAAGTTTGATGTGGGCCAAGGAATGGATAACATTAAGGAATAGTAGATTTTTGACATTAGAAGGTCACAACTTACTGCTGGGTTGGCATGCCTTTCTTTGGTATAAGAGTACTAAAACACAGTGGTATTTTAGAAGACATTATATTAAAGAAGCATTGTTATTAAACTGGGAAAAGACTAAACAATATTATTCAAAAAATCAGCTTTGGCTGTCAACAATTGAGGCTTTTACATATCCAATAATATATAAAGGGGAACTAACAGTTAGATATCGAGAGATATTAAATGAAAAGGGTGAACTCAAATCGATGCAAGCATTGCAGGAACAAGGCATGAAGATGAATTGGTATTCATATATGCAAATACAATCTAGATTTGATGAGGATTTGAAAGTAGAAGGTTTTTATGATAAATTAATTGATTTAGATAAAATTTTAACAGGCACTGATGAAAAGATGATTTAAAAAGTTTATGGGTTTTTATTAGAGATTAAATTAGAGGAAGAGCAAGTTAAAGAAACCATCACTTGGGGAAATAATTTTGGTCATGGGATAGACTTAGAGAAATGGCAAAAGCTGTGGTCTCAAAATTATAAAATGACTATGTCAATTGCATATAAATAAAATTTGTATTAGATGTTTTACAGGTGGCACTTACCCTTGGCAAGAATTGTGAAAATGTTTAAGGATAAATCAGATAAATGTCGGAAATGTCATCAGATGCCTGGTACATATTACCATATGTGGTGGACATGCACAGAGGCACAAAATTATTGGACTAAAATCCACACATGGTTGGAAAAGATGATAAAGCAGCACATAGACTTTAAACCAGAATTATTTTTGCTTGGAATTATGCCAGAAATATATAATAAAGAACTGAAATACCTAATTGTCAATGTTTTAACAGCAGCGAGAATTGTATTTGCTAAGAGTTGGGAAAATGAAAAAAAAACCTAGGCAGGAGGAAGTGATTAAGAAAATTATGGACTGTGCAGAAATGAGTAAATTGACATTTGAAATTAGAGAACA
>JAEANM010017197.1:0-13024 GCA_017656035.1 Myanophis thanlyinensis
CACAAACTTCGTGGCGCAACTTAGGAGAACAAACCCATCAGGGCTTAGATTCAGAAGTCCACCTGCATTTCAAAGACGAAGGCCACTCTTTTGAAGACAGCAAAATCCACATTTTGGACCGAGAAGACCATTGGTTTGAAAGAGGGGTCCAAGAGGCCATCTATACCCACACTGAACAGCCTTCCCTCAACAGATGAGCAGGGATACGACATCATCCATCTCCAATCTACAACACAGATCCTTTCAGCAGTTCCAAGAAGGCTCCACACCCATTTGGACTACTCAGGTGACCCTAAGGACTACAGACAAACCTCCAGGTGGTCTGAGCGACTCTCCAAAAAGGACGCAAATGACCAGCTGTCTGCAAGGTGTATCAATCCTTCCATTCCCCACCATCCAGTTAGAGCTGAAGAAGCTTCTTGGATGAGAGGTCTTCAAAGAAAAATCAAAACGTTCAGTTGCCTCTTGGGACATCCTGGCATTCTGACAAACCGGCCATCAACAGACACACAGACATCAACAACATCCACACACTATGCAAAAGAGACCATCAACAAGCCACCCCCCAAAAAATAATACCCCAATCAAGGAAGTGCCAAACAAGCTTAAAAGTAAACAGCCCAACCAAAGGACTTCCAAGACCACTCCCACCAACATTGATTGACAGAGCGAGTATAAATTGAGTGCAGACTCCACTGCTTACTAACACTGATGCCGTTACCTAGTTGGGTCATGAAACATCTGCAAGAAAACAACCAAGCTCCCAGAGCACCAAGGACTCCACAGTTCCACGAGCACCACGGACCCTCCTCTTCCACCTCTTCACAAACCCCACTCCCTTCTAGCACTGATAATGTTACCTAGTTGGGTCATGAAACGTCTGCAAGAAAACCACCCAGCTCAGAGAACATCAAGGACCCCACAATTCAGCCCTAAGCTATAAATATTCATCTTTATATGAACAACCTACTTCGTATCAATCATGCCACAATTACAGATATTTAACAATTACAGATATTTAACAATTAAATATATTTAGCGATAGTCAGATATTTAACTATAGCTATAAAAAAAACTTTTAGTAATGTCAATGGGTTGGGATTTTAAGTCTATTATGTTAATATAGGTTGTCCTCAACTTACAACCAAAATAGAGATCAGAATTTCTGTTGCTAAGCGGGGGGGCGGGCTTTAAAGTGAGTTGTGCAGATTTCGGAGCCTTTTTCCCATGGCTGTTAAGTGAATCAATGAAGTTGTTAAGTAAATCCTGCAGTCGTTAAGCGAGACTGGTCACCCCCATTGACTTTGCTCACTGGAAGCCAGCTGGGAAGGTTACAAGTGACTATCACAGGACACGGGATGCTGCAACCGTCATAAATACATGCCGGTTGGTGCAACAGTTGTAAGAGTGAGGACTGGCTGTAAGTCACTTTTTTTGTTTTGTTTTTACACTTTTTCAAAGTTGTAACTTTGAACCGTCACTAAACAAATGGTTTTGGGTTAAGGATCTGCTGGAAGTTATTAAATATTTTATATGTTTTATTCAAGGTCAACTTTTGATTGTATTTATCCATTACATTGGGATCTTCGGGCCATAAATAAAACCGAACTGAATTGATAAAAAAATCCCCCATATTTCCAAAATTCAGGATCACAGACTTTAACCATGTTCATTGTGGTTAAAATTCACTCTTGCCATTGATGGATTTCGGAGGAACACACCATAAAACACACAACGCAATGAAAACAATGTCATGCAGCAGCCTTTAATAACAATGAAGATTAAAGATTGTAAGGCCTTATCAAACGGAACTGATCTGAAAGGCCTTAAATAAACATAGCTGAAAGCACTTTCTGACAGCCACTGACAAACACTAACTGCTCCCTTCCTCAGGGTCATCACAAAAACAATGATCATCATGAAATCATTTGTATAGGGACTTCTAGTCCAACCCCCTTGTCCAAGGGCAGGAGACCCTGTACAGTCCTGTTCAAATGGCTTTTTTTTTGTTTAGTTTATTTTATTGCCATTGCACCTCGTACAACAAAATTAAATGCCATCTTCAGTGTACATTATAACCACAAAATAAAACACAGACACACATCCTTCACCTTCTATACCAGTGGTGGAGAACTTTTTGCGTCACTGTGTGCCAGCTTCATGCCGGAAGGGCACGCAAAACCATCCACGGAGAATGCGCAGCACCGCCGGCTCGTCCCATTCTTGCGTAGCAATGTACACTGACCAGATGGCTTTTGCGTGCGCTGGAGCAGCGAAACCTGGAAATGCAGCATCCCAGCATGCAGGTGTGGTCCAAGAGCTGCTGGCCGGCCAGGCTTCTGTGTTCCTGGCGCGCGCGCACACGCGAAGAACAGCTGATTGATGCGCACACCGGCTGGATGGTCAGTTCTTGGATCACGTGTATGCTCTGGGATGCTACGCTACTGAGTTTCGCCACTTCCGTGCGCAAAGCCAGCTGGCTGGCATGCATCGTTACGCGAGAACGGACAAGGAGCCAGCGGTGCTGTGCGTTTTTTGCAGGATGGTGTTGCGTGCCCTTCCAGCACGCGTTTTATAGGTTCACCACCACAATTCTATACAATTGAAAACCCCTAATATTGCATTCATATTGCACTCTACAGCAGAATTCCATATTGTTACTGCCCTGGGACAGAAGCTGTTTTTCAGCCTGTTTGTCCTTGTTTTTATTTTCCTGTACCGTCTGCCAGATGGTAATAATTCAAATAAAAGGGTGCCCAGGATGAGATGGATTTCCAATCTCTTTTAACGGAATAACAGAATTGGACGGGGCCTTGGAGGTCTTCTAGTCAAACCCCTTGCTCAGTAGGAACCCCTACACTATGTCACACAAAAGGTTATCCAATCTCTTCTTTAAAAACCTTCAGTTTCTGGAGGCAGGCAGTTCCACAGGTTAATTGTTCTCACTGTTAAGATATTCCTCCTTGGTTCTGGGTTGCTTCTCTCCTGGAATAGTTTCCAACCATTACGTCTTCTGCCTTTGGGTGCTTTGGAGAATAGGATGACCCCACCCTCTTCTTTTAACAGAATAAGACTTGGAAGGGACCTTGGAGGTCTTCTAGTCCAACCCCTTTCTGGCAAGAAACCATATACCACTTTAGACAAACCTCCAGTGATGGAGCAGCACAACTTCTGGAGGAAAGCCGTTCTACTGATTACCGTATTTTTCGGTGTATAAGATGCTCCAGAGTATATGACACACCTAATTTTGGGGGAGGAAAACAAGGGAAAAAAACCTGCCTCTGCCTCCCAGCAATTTGCCTCCTTGGTAGCAAACAGCCAACACCAGCCTGGTCAGCTTCAGCACACCTGATTTAGCACAAGCAACTGATTGGCAGTTGGATGGGCCTCCCTGAATACCCACCACCAGCTGGCCCAGGCTGCAGGATCGACCTATCGCCACCCATTGCCACCTCCACAAGCCCTTTTTGGCCTGTTTTTTGGCCCATATTCAGGCCAAAAAAGGCTGAAAAGGGGGCTGAGAATGGGTCATAAAAAGACTGAAAAACAGGCCAAAAAGAGGCCAAAAAAGGCTGGAAAGTGGGCTGAAAATGGGGCTGAAAATGGGCCAAAAACTGCAGGAAAACGGGTGGAAAAGGACAGAAAAATGGGCCAAAAGGCTGAAAAACAGGCCAAAAAGAGGCCAAATGTGGGTCAAAAAAGGTCAAAAACAGGCTGGAAAAAGACAGAAAAAGACCCCAAAAAAGACTGAAAAACAGGCCAAAAAGAGACCAAAAACGGGCCAAAAAGGCTTAAAAATGGGCCAAAAGTGGTCAAAAACAGGCTGGAAAATGGCAGAAAAACAGGCCAAAAAAGGCTGAAAAACACACCAAAAAGAGACCAAAAATGGGCCAATAAAGGCTGAAAAGTGGGCCGGAAAAGGTAGAAAATGGGCTGGAAAAAGGCAGAAAAACACGCCAAAAAGAAGCCAAAAAATGGGCCAAAAAGGCTGAAAAATGGGCGGGAAAAGGTTGAAAACAGACTGGAAAAAGGCAGGAAAATGGGCCAAAAAAGGCTGAAAACAGGCCTAATAGAGGCCAAAAACGGGCTGGAAAAAGGCAGGAAAATGGGCCAAAAAATGCTGAAAAACAGGCCTAATAGAGGCCAAAAAGGGCTGGAAAGTAGGCTGGAAAAGGTCGAAAACAGGCTGGGAAAAGGGCCAAAAAACAGCCGGCATGTGGGCGGGGCTTCAGCGACATTTGCTGTATAAGACGCACGGACATTTTCACTCACTTTATTGGGGGGGAGTGAGGGGGAATGCTTCTTATAGACCAAAAAACATGGTAATTGTTCTCACTGTTGGGAAATTTCTCTTTAATTTGAGGTTGCTTCTCTCCTTGGTTAGTTTCCATCCGTTGCTTCTTGTCCTGCCCTCTGGTGCTTTGGAGAATGGGTTGACCCCCTCCTCTTCTTTGGGGCAGCAGCCCCTCAAATATTGGAATGCTGCTATCATGTCACCCCCAGTCTTTCTTTTCATTCATTAGACATAACTAATCCCTGCCAGCATTCTTCCTACGGCTTTTGAGGTCTTGAGGAATAGAAAGGGTGGTGGAGCCCCACAGGTCTGCATCTCCTCCTATACCCTGCAGACCCCAAGCCCTTCTAGCACTGATGATCTTACCTAGTATGGTAATGAACCATCTGCAAGAAAACAAACCAGCTCGGCTGTGAAAACTTCACCAAGGTTCCAAGCCCCGTAAAAGTTGTCATCAACTTGTAATTTGTAATGTGCCAGGAGAAAACACTTACATAAATAATAAGAGAGAGGAATGAACCAGGCCTAATTAAAATTTCATGCAGCTTTAAGCACCCTCACATTTTGCTTTTAACATCTCTAAAAACAAACACACACACACAAAATAGACCATGTGCATCCATTTCTTCCAAAAACGACAATGGAGAAAAGGAACCCCTTGGATGTGGGTGGAAGGGGAAATGCCAACGTCCGATCCGACAGAAGACAGTATCTGTAGCTTAGGGGTTCAACGGTGTGTCCTTGGTGCTCTGTGCTTAGTTGTTTCCTTGCAGACATTTCATGACCCATGTAGCTCTCTGTAGCTCACAGTTGAAATATGAGGTCCGTGGTGCTCTCTGAGCGTGGCTGTTTTCTTGCAGACATCTCATGACCCAGCTAGAGAACATCATCAGTGCTAGAAGGGAGTGGGATTGCAGAGAGAAGAAGAACTGTAGGGTCCTTGGTGTTCTCTGAGCTTAGCTGTTTTCTTGCAGACATTTCATGATCTAGTTGGATCATCATCAGTTCTAGAAGGGAGCATGGATTGCCAACTCAAACCCTAAACCGGTGGCGGCAAACCTTTTACTTACCGTGTGCCGAAAAGTATGCGCTTTGTGTGTGCCATCTGCACTTGCGTGCGGCTCCTCCACGTGCGCTGAATGTGCAACTGCAGCATCTGTGCATGCATGCAGCTTTTGCACATGCAATGCACGTGTGCTGTGCGCAAGCACTCACACACACACACACAAGCAATCGCGTGTGCATGCGCAGGAGAGCTCTGAAGACCAGCTGGATTTCCTGCTGCAATCCCATGCATGCACAGCGGATGCCCGAAGACCAGCTGGGTCTCTGCAATCATGCAGGCGTGCATGTGCAATCGCATGTGCATGCTCAGCTGGAGGTAAGTTGGCCGACAGCTTGTGTGCCCAGCAAGATGGCTCTGCGTGCCACCTGTAACCCCCATGCCATAAAGTTCACCATCATGGCCCTAAACCTTCCAGCACTGAATGATTGGCAATGAAACATCTGCAACAAAACTACCAAGCTCCGAGAGCACCAAGGACCCCACAGTCGTCTTCCTCCTCCTCTTCCTCTTCCTCTCCACAACGCCACTCCCTTCCAGCCCTGATGACGTAACCTAGTTGGGTAATGAAAGATCTGCAAAGAACCAACCAAGCTCAGAGAGCACCAAGGACTCACGAACTTGAGACCAGTACAAACCCAGCCACGTTCCCTCGGCGGATGGGGCTGGTAATTTCCCCTCAAACCCCCCCCACACCCCCACACCCAAAAGCTTTTAAGGATTAATTTTGCTTAATCGACGTCAGGCAGGAAAGGAGGAAAAAATACACCCGATCCCTCCCAATTGCCATTAAGCAATTCTCCTGAGAAAGGAAACAAACAAAACACAACAAAATCCAAATACGAGAGCAGCTCATCAAGTGACCACAAATTGCATCTGCACACAAACTCCAGGGCTGAGTCACACACTGCTGGTGTTCAGCAAGTTCACACACATCTCCCCACTCTCTGCCCCAAAACAACCCCGCTGCACAATTTTCTCGGCCTCCCCATTCGCCCAGCAAGAGTTCGGAAAAAAGAACCGTGCAAAACATTTCCGGGCGTAGAGCAACGAAAGGAAGCCGCAGTTGGGCTGAATCCGGCTTCTAATAAAACTAAGCCTGGCCCTATAAATAAAATAAATCACAAAAACTCACACATTTTATTTAATTTGATTTGATCACTTTATATTTTATTTATTATTTCATATTTTACTTGCTATTTTAAATTACGTTATGTTTTATACTATTTTATTTTATATTATTTTATACTTTGTTGCTATATTATTTTTTAATTTAATTTTATTGTCTTATTACTATTTTATTTTATATTATTTATTTTATACTTTGTTGCTATTTTGCTTTTTTAAATGTTATTTTATTGTTTTATTACTATTTTATTTTATTTTAAAATTTTATTTGATTTTACTATTTTGCCGATGCCTGACTGTCTGTAAAGGAGTGTCACCCACCGAGCAAATTCAATACAGGTAGTCCTTGACTCACGACGGTTCGCTTAGTGACCGCTCGAAGTTGGGACGGCAGTGAAAAATGTGACTTAGGGCCGTTTTTCACACTTACAACCATTGCAGCATCCCCCTTGTGGTCACATGATCAAAACTCAGAGGCTTGACTCGTATTTATGACGGCTGCCGTGTCCCAAGAGTCACGCAATCCCCTTTTGCGACCTTCTGGCAAGCGAAGTCGACGGGGAATCCTGATTCACTTAACAACCGGGTGACTAACTTATCAAATGCGGCGATTCGCTTAACGACTGTGGCCAGAAAGGTCGGGAAAATGAGGCGAGACCCACTGAACCCTTTTGTTTAATGGCTTATGTGCTACTGTCTGCCTTTTCAACCAAATGGTCTAATTATTCTCCAAAGCCCCTGAAGGCAAGACAAGATACAATGGATGGAAATTAATCAAGGAGAGAAGCAAACTTGGAATTAAGGAGGAACTTCCTAACAGTGAGGACAATTAACCAATGGAACAGCTTGCCACCAGAAATTGTGGGTGCCTCCACCACTGGAGGTTTTTAAGAAGAGACTGGGCAACCATTTGTCTGGAATGGTCTAGGGCCATGATGGCAAACCTATGGCATGGGTGCCACAGGTGGCACGCAGAACCATCTTGCTGGGCACACAAGCTGTTGGCCAACTTACCTCCAGATGAGCGTGCACATGCAATCACAGACACAGAGACCCAGCTGGTCTTCGGGCGTCTGCTGTGCATGTGCGAGATTGCAGCAGGAAATCCAGCTAGTCTCTGGAGCTCTCCTGCGCATGCACACGTGATGGCTCAAGTGTGCGTGAGTGCCTATGTGCAGAAAGTGTGCATTGCACATGCAAAAGCTGCATGCCTGCGCAGATGGTATGGTTGCATGGGAAGTGGACGTGGAGGAGCTGTACACAAATGCAGATGGCATGCGCAAAGCATGTACTTTTCGGCACTCGGTAAGTAAAAGGTTCGCCACTACTGGTCTCCTGCTTATGCAGGGGGTTGGACTAGAAGATCTCCGAGGTCCCTTCTGGCTCTATTCTGATTCTGATTCTGAATACGAAGATGGAGAAAGTCGAACCCTGTTGGGTACTTGGTGTGCTCTGAACTTGTGTGTTCTCCTGCAAAGAAACTTCTGCATGGCAGCCACCAACCACATCAAGAACTCAGTGGTGGAATTCAAAATTTTGAACTCGGTATTCAAGGAGCGAAGAAGCCTGGAATTAAGGAGAAATTTGCTAACAGTGAGGACAATTAACCAGTGGAACGGCTTGCCACCAGAATTTCTGGTTGCTTCATCACCGGAGGCTTTTAAGAGAAGAGATTGGGCAGATTGTCTGAAATGGTAGAGAGTCTCCAGCTTGAGCTTCTAGGGGGCTGGACTAGAAGACCTCCAAAGGTCCTCTCCAGCTCTCTTCTCTCTTCTGATTCTGAATCTTTATGCCAACAGATGAAATGGACTTATGGCACGAGAGGAAAGAAGAACAGCAGCTTCTGAGATCTAACTGAGCCACGAGAAACAGCCACCTTCACCGAGATGGCAAGCGGAGATTATGGTTCATATCCCCGGCCTGTTTGCCAGGCAAGGAAGTTCAGTCTGGGCTTCCCAGAAGAGCCTCGATCACGGCTTTCCATTTAATATGTCGGCGGGGATAAATAAAAACATCGTCATCCCTGTAATCTGATTTTAATTAACTTTAAATCAAATCAAATCAAAGCTGGTTTGCCAATGCTGTGTTTGCTTTTTTCCCCTTCTGTTTGGGGAACATTTACACACACAGACACAGACACACTCACAAACACACACCCCAACAACAGGTGCCACTCAGACCAAAAACAGCCCAGGCGACACAGAAATACCCGTACGAATTTCTCCCAAACCAAAAGGATCCTTATTAAAAACACACAAACAAAAAAATCCCTAATTTTGCCGAGAACAACTCCGGGATGGTTGCATTCCAGACGGTCCTCGACTTACGACCGTGATCGAACCCAGAATTTCATGTTGCTAAGCGGGGACAGTTGTCACAAGTGAGTTTTGCCCCCACCCTAAGACTTCTTGCCGCAGGTCTGAAGTGAATCGCTGCGGTTGTTAAGCCAAACCTGGGGTCATTAAGCGAATCCGGCTTCCCCCACAGAAAAAGGGATCTTGTGACCCTGGGGGACACTGTGACCGTCATAAATGCGAGTCAGTTGCCAAGCATCTGCGTTTTGACTACATGAACCTGGGGTTGCTGGAAAGTTCGTAATTGAGAAAAATGGTTGCAAGTCTTTTTTTTTCCCCAGTGCCGTTGTAACTTTGAACGGTCACTAAGCAAACTGTTGTTAAGGACTACCTGTAGGGTGTTTTTTGGCAGCTGCTGCACCCTGCTGGCTTGTATTTAAGTGATTGTCCACCAGACTTCCAGATCCTTCTCATAGTTAACTACTATTGAGCCAGGCACCACCTATTTTCTCGCACGAGTGTAAAATCTTACTTTTCTCATCAATGAACTGCCTTTTATTCGATAGGGCCCAATGCTCGAGTCTGCCAAAAACCTTCTGAATCTTGAGTTGACCTTCTCAAGTATTTCCTCCCCTGGGTCTAAGACAATTTGCCCCGGGGCCAACTCGCCAAGGCTGATGTACATGGGCAACTTACACTAATATCAAAGAAATGGTAGAATAGAATCCTTCAAGGAAGGACAGGATGAAAGGTGAGTGACAAAAAAAAAATTAAATGGTTTTTTTTGTTTACTTTAAATCATTAAATTGAATTCTTCAATCATCTTGTGGTCAGTCGGCTATGGGGCGTTGGCCATGGGGAATTGACCGTGGTGAGTTGACCATAGAGAGATGACCATGGGGAGTTGACTGGTGAATTGGCGGTGGGAAGTTGACCAAGGGGACTGGGCCATGATGAGTTGGCCTTGGGGAGTTGACCGTGTTGAGTTGACCATGGGGAGTTGGCTGTGTTGAGTTGACCGTGGGGAATTGGCTGTGTTGAGTTGACCATGGGGAGTTGGCTGTGTTGAGTTGACCGTGGGGAATTGGCTGTATTGAGTTGATCATGGGGAGTTGGCTGTGTTGAGTTGACCATGGGGAGTTGGCTGTGTTGAGTTGACCGTGGGTAATTGGCTGTGTTGAGTTGACCATGGGTAATTGGCTGTGTTGAGTTGACCATGGGGAGTTGGCTATGTTGAGTTGACCATGGGGAATTGGCTGTGTTGAGTTGACCATGTGGAACTGGCTGTGTTGAGTTGACCATGGGGAGTTGGCCTTGGTGAATTGGCCACAGCAAGTTGCCCCATTCCGATTTCCCCCAGCTCGAGTGATAAGAAGGGATTTCAAAGTAGGACTCGACCATCCACCTCTGGTGAGAAGGACTTCTGGCCTTCTCTTGAAAAACTCACCTTCACATCCTGGGTTTCCAGAGTGTCCATCAGCTGCTTGTCCAACACCTGAAGGGCCTTTTGGGCCAGAACAAGGAGGCGCTGAAGGATCTGGAGGAGGGAAGAGTAAGAGCTCTGAAGAAGAGGTCAACCAGGCAGGGCGAGTAGAAATGAAAAAAATGTGACTCATGGCTGATTTCTACACTTACAACCATTGCAGCATCTTTATGATCACAGTTGTTAAATGGTCATAAATCACTTTTTTCAGTAGATAGTCCTCAACTTACAACAACTCATTTAGTGACCGTTCAAATTTACAATGGCACTGAAAAATGTGACTTAGGGCCATTTTTCATAGTTATGACCTTTCTGGCATCCCTAGCAAAGGAAATTTAAGTCCCAATTACCACTGTAACCTGAGGACTATCTGTACTTATCTTATCTCTCAGCTCTGAGAGCTGGATTGAAAGCTTGGTGATGACAGAAGAGAATATCTGTAGCTCAGAGTTGAACGGCGGGGTCCCTGATGCTCTCTAAGCTTGGTGGTTTTCTTGCAGACGTTTCATGACCCAACTAGGTAATGTCATCAGTGATAGCAGGCGGGGGAGGTTTGCTGTTTTAATTGATAGGCAACTTGATAAATAACAGCCTAATTAAGGAACTACCAAGACGTTCTCCACCAACAGTGACAGGACTACTACTACTACTACCACCACTACTACATAAAACTAGAGCAAACCCCATTCCCTTCTAGCCCTGATGATGTTACATAGTTTGGTAATGAAACATCTGCAAGAAAAACACCAAGTTCAGAGAGCATCAGAATCCATGGCCTGAATCCTCCTCCTTCCCTTCTTTTCTTCTACTCCACAATCTTCACTCCCTCCTAACACTGATGATGTTACCTACTTGGGTCATGAAATGTCTACAAGAAAACCGCCAAGCTCAGAGACCACCATGAGCCCTAGAGTCCTCTCCTCCTTCTCCTTCCTTCTCCTTCTCCTTATGCACCACTCCCTCCTAGCACTGATGATGTTACCTACTTGGGTCATGAAACGTCTACAAGAAAACCTCAGAGACCACCACAAAGCTGAGTGGGCAATGAGATTTCGCTTCAGTTCTCTGGCAACCAGGTGAGAACAAGAGCCTTGCCTAACAGACTTCGGCCAGATGAAAGACAGGCCTTCGAACTGGACCTGGCCTTCATCACTGCCAATGGAAACGTCCAATGATCTGATCCGATTCTGCAAAGAGAAATAGAGAAGGGAAGATCCTGCCCAGGTAAAGTGGCCAGACCTTGACTTACCTGAGGAGATGGCGTCTCTCTGGTCCACATGGATAGTTTCTGGTCTTTTGGGGTAGCAATGAACATGGCCGGGAGACGTGGCCGAGCTTCCATGAAGTGGCTTCTGATTGAGACGTAATCTGCCTCTGGATGAAAACAAAACAAAACAAAATCTCGCCATGTCAGAAGACAGCTGTCAGTTCCTGATTTGCTTTTTTATTTAAACATTTATGTGCAATCATTAGTTTAGCAAAATTCAAAGAGAGGGAGAGTTTGGTCTAGGGCAGGGGTGGGCAATTACGGCTCCTTCATGACTCGTGGACTTCAACTCCCAGGATTCCCGACACAGCCATGTTTGGCTCAGGAATTCTGGGATTTGAAGTCCACGGGTCATAAAAGGGCCACAGTTGCCCACCCCTAGTCTAGGAGTTAAGGCAGCAGGCTATAAACCGGGAGACGGTGAGTTCTAGTTCTGCCTTAGGCACAAAAGAGGGCTGGGTGACTATGGACCAATCACCAGGAGATAGTGAGTTCTAGTCCCGCCTTACGCACGAAAGACGGCTGGGTGACTCTGGACTAATCACCAGGCGGCAATGAGTTCTAGTCCTGCCTTATGCACAGAGGAGGGCTGGGTGATTTTGGACCAATCACCAGTACACAATGAGTTCTAGTCCTGCCTTAGGCATGGAAGCTGGCCGGGTGACTTTGGACCAGTCACCATACATTTCCCCCTGACACTGACGCCTTGTCTGTTTGTCTGTTACGATATACTACACTAATTAAAAAAGAGAGAGAGAGAGAGAGAGAGAGAGAATGAGAAGGCAAATGTATGCTGGGAGGGGGAAATCCCCCTGCAAAGGATGGAAAGAAAACAGGTTTTTCTGGCATCAAATTTGCATTTCAAGGCAGCAAAAACTTAATGGGGTGATTTAATCAAAGGGCCTGCATTTTCTTAAGAACCAAGCTGACCCAGCCTAGATCTGGCTTTGATGTATCCCTCACGTAGACACACCACGCAGATTTTCATACATCAGTCTAGCAGGGCACTTTTTGTTAACTTGACTGCCCCGGGTTCCAAAAGTGATTATCTGAGCATCTTTAGCTGAGCATCTTTAGCTGAGCATCACTGAAGTCCTAATAAGGCTTCCTGATGGAGCCTCTTGTCTCTCTGAGCCCCAAGAAATAGTGCCAACAAGGCAGAATCATCATGAGATGTTTTATAAGATATATATGTTTTATATTACAACGTGGAGTGTTTTTGCTACAGATACTTATTTATAACAAGAGAGGGGAACATTTGTAGTTCAGGGTTGAACTGTGGGGTCCTTGGTGCTCTCTGAGCTGGGAGGTTTTGTTGCAGACGTTTCATGACCCAATTAGGTAACGTCATCAATGCCAGAAGGAATGGCAAGGAGGAGGTTCTTTATTAAGCTGTTCTTTAGTTTTTGACTATAAGTCTAGCATTAATTTGAATGGACGGATTAGATAGATTATAAGATAGATAGATAGATAGACAGATGATAGATTACAGGTA
>JAEANM010017199.1:0-13023 GCA_017656035.1 Myanophis thanlyinensis
CCTCGAAACTGCAGGGTTCCTGCTAGTAACTAGTTCAGCGGGCCGGATTAAAAAGCCCAACGGGCCGGATGTGGCCCAGGGGCCGTAGTTTGCCCATGTCTGCGTTAAAAACATATCTATCTCAAAATAAAAATAAAAAATAGTAAAAATTAAAACAAAAAAACTTCAAAAGTTAGTACTGAACTTATAGCAAGGGTATCAAAGTCAAGGCCCGGAGGCCAGATCTGGCCTGAGGGGTGCTTAGATCTGGCCTGCAGGGCGACCCTGGAAACAGCAAAGGACCTGTCCACGGTGCCTCTGCCAGCAAAAACAGAGCTCTGTTTTTTCTGGCAGATGGTTGCAGGAGGCCATTGCAGCCAAAAACGGAGCTTGGGAGTCCATTTTCTCTGGCAGAGTGCTTGGGCCACCATAGGCACCCTAACACAAGTGACACCGAGCTAGTTATGCCTACCCTGGCCACGCCCACTGTGCCCCCCCCCGAGGTCAAACACAGCCCTGATGCGGCCCTCAATGAAATTGAGTTTGACACCCCTGCCTTACAGAAATAAAACAATACAAGACTGGGTTATTTTTTTCTAGCACTAGAAAAACTTCTGAATTTGTATCATATGAGTGTTCCTGGAAATATATTATAGACAGAGAATACTATGTCTGAGAAAGTCTTCTCTCTAGTTACTACAGGTACATAACTTACAACTATTCATTTAATGACTGAGGTTATAATGGCATTCAAAAAAAAAACCTTAAAACATGAACCTGGTTTTTAGTTTATGACTTACACAAATTGTGCATATGTGACTGGGGATAAAGGATATCACATCACATTTATGATCAATGACTTGAGATCATAAAATTATGCAGAAGTATTTTAATCATATCTTTAAATACAAATTAAAAGTTTTCACATTAATGCCATGAAAAAGTAATTATTGATACAAAATAGCAACCCTTCCATGGAATATTCAAAGACTTTTGCAGGTAAAAAGATGCAGTGTAATCATAAACTGATTTCATAATAGGCTGTAGGAGACAGAACGATATCCAATTTAATCCTCGCCAAAAGGCACAACTCTTCATTAATCTGTGTCTAGAATGTGTTTTATGCAAAACTTCAAAACTTGTCTCCTATGACTAGATAGGAAGATTCCCATGGCAGAGGGAGAATCCCACCAATGCAATGAAGATACTGGGAGAGGGTGGGGAGCTGAACCCAATGTATCATTTCTGTACAAAATGTGTTATCTGAATTACATTGCTCAACAAAGACAGGTTTGATATTGTAAGGCAACCTAGTAACAGTAACTCAAGCCAAATCTTACCCAATGCCTGGGAATATGGAACATATTTAGCTTTATTAAATGTAAAAAATATGTACAATTTTGGACTAGATAGGCATCACCATACAAAATGAATTCAGACACTCATGATTTACAAGAACAAATTTCTTCTAAATTTCTGAAATCTAATACTGGCAATATAAGGTAAAACACTCCCACTAAAGTATAAAAGCAAATTTACACATTACTCAGAATTTTAATTTAGTTGCCTGAAAAACACTGGAGGTGGGGAACTCACCTAGAATGTGAAGATAATTCACTGAGGTCTCCCATGCTGCCATCCCCTATATGACTACTAGAAATGGCTGAAGCATAACTGTGGACAGAATACACTTTCATCTCATCATCCGCTCCTGGAGTTTCAGATGATTCAGCCCATTGATCTGTCCGTCCATGAAGCCCTGACCGACTTCCAGAAATGTGCAATGGAGCCAACATTGGAGCTGGCATACAAGGAGCCGTATCAATTCCACTGTCAGTAGAAGCTCCCTTAATATACGTTAATCCAAGCAAGTCAGAGTCCATTAGATCTTCAGAGCCAAAGTGCTTATCATCACTGTTGCTTGACGTGTTGCTGGATAGAGTATTACTGCTAGAATGGCTGGAACAGTTTTTGTCTCCAATCTTAAAAAGAGAAATATAGTGTTATTTCCATTATCTGCAGTTTAATCAATGAAATGGGAAAAAAATTACTAGTTACAAATGCCAAAGAAAATTTGAAGCAACCCCCTCTCCATGTACCACATTTGCCTTATTAGTATTTCAATTAACACATGTTCAAAAACCATCCATAAGATTCTGTAAAATTGTGCAAAGTAAGGGACTCTTGGTTCTCTTTGAGCACTGATGATGTTATCTAGTTTGGGTAATGAAACGTCTGCAAGCAAACAGCCAAAGTCAGAGAGCACCATTGACCCCCCTCATTTCAACCCTGAGCTACAAATATTCTCCTTTATTGTGAATTATGTTCAGAATTTGAAATTATAAGCTCAGAATTCAAGAAGGGCTGTTTCATCTTCCAATTGCTTTTACTGTTACATGGGAAAGCTAGGCTCTTCCATATGATACTGAGTTAGTAGTTTTACCTTAATTTGGAGCCAGCTGGCACGGCCAAGAGTCAGGAAAGCCAGGAGCAGTTCAATGACATCTGGTGGGCTACAAGTTCCCCATTCTGAGGCTATTAACTAAACATTAACTGTAACTATAGTAACTGTTTTTTTGTCTCTGTGGCCTAAATCCAACATTAAGCAGGTAACCTTTGCCAATGCAAAGTTCCCTTTTCCTTCTGCCATGACTGCAAGATTATTAAATTCATCTGGAAATATATTTCATTGTTATTAGTTCATTGCCATTGCTACTAAAATTTTACAGGAATATAGTATACATACAGACAAATCCTATTTAGGTGCATCAATCTACGTTTAATGTTGCCCAAGTAATAAAATCATATATAGTCATAATCAAAATAGACATTTTGTTTATTCCAAGATATGGCAATATAAGAATGCCCATCAAAAATAACAAGGTGCGTGTTTCTGAATATGGAGTTTAAAGTTCTGCTCAGGATGGAGAGCGGTGCTTACTTTACTTAGTGTTTAAACTATTCGGTGGCCTAGAAACAAGGATGTGCTCCTTATCATGTGCTTGTTTGAGGTCACTGCCAGAAATAATACTTACAGCTATTTCTGTATCAAAGAGGCTTACTATTTTTTTAATAGAAGAGACTTCCGTTTATTTCATATTCAAACCTGGTAGATACTACTGGGTGACCTTCTCTATACTCAAATTAATTTCTCAGAGTTATTTCATTAAAATTACACCAAAACAAGTTGTAAAATATAGAAATATATAAATTAACGTAACAGCTTATTAAACTTTTTTTTACTATTTGATCTTTATATTTCCTATTTCATGATTTTGTATTGGAAGATGATGATGAAACATCTTTTAATCAAACTAGTAACATTAAAATCTGCAAGCATTTTCACTTTTCTTCAGACTTTTGCAACACAGGCTTTGTTCAGACACATGACACTATTTGAAACTATTTGAGAATTCCCAAGTAAAAAAAAACTTACATGAGAAAATTTATTTGGTGAATCTTTCCCATTGTTTTCTTTCTGTAAGGCCCGGTCTTTATAGGAACTCAAAATCTTGGTTGATGGTGCATGCCACTTCGTTTCTGCCATAATTAATTATTTGTTTTAATATCCAATAACATGAGCATAAGGTACAAGAGGAAAAAAGCTAGTATCTTAACATTACATGGTTTGGTTTAAAACAAGGATGCTCCTTGGAATTTTTGGAATCATATCTTGCCCTTATAAAACTGATACATACATGATTTATTAGCTATGACAGTTATTAACAAGAAGAAACAGTTATTACATATGCATTTGCAATATCATCCCAATAAATTATGGAAAGCCCCAAAATCAATATTGGCACTCTTCTGCTGTTCCTCAGAATGAAGTGAGTGTGGATGGAGGTGATCAGAAAAAAGTAAGTGGAAAATGAAAGTCTATTGCTCTAAACAGAGTTAATCGGTTCCAGATCCAAAACTCTGCATGATCGCTTGATAGCAAGAAAGAGTTAAAAGTTTTTAGTATCTCTTTGTTATCACCAGAATTCTGAATTTTGTCATCCAGAATTTTACACCCCAGATAAAGTAACCATAAATTTAATCCCAGAAGTTTTCAGGGGGAAAATGCAATCCTCAAAGAAAAATATATAGAGAGAATTTGTGCTAAATAATATAATTAAATAATTATCACTCTAACCCTTCCAATTTTGGGACTGATTTCTGATGAATGTAAATTTACTCAATTTTCCTAGGGTTCCAGCAGATTTATAAGGGGGCATCTGTATTTTCATCTTTTATTCCCCAAAACAACAGTAAGTATACTTTCAAATACACCGATTTATATAAAAATACTAATAAGGTAGTTACAAAAGTATTGTAACTTTTGTTGGACGTTGGAATTTGTTTGGAATTTGATAACATCGGTATTCTGATGATGGCAAATTCCAAACAAATTCCAACTTCCAACAAAAGTTACAAAACTTTTGTAACTCCTCTACAGCTATGTTAGTTTTATTATACTGATATCCTGCCTTTTCTTCATATGCACACAGAAATGAACAATTCAGAAAATACGTTATTTGAATGTAAAATAATTTTTATTACCGTTGGCATGCCTGGACCCTTCCAAAGATTCTTCATGTTCTCTGCCTTCTTCACTCTCCAGGAGACCTTGATGGTCATGAAGTAAAGGGGACTGGCATCTTTAAAGTGGAAAGAGAAAGCGGTGGGTTTTCTCACTCACTATGAAAACTACTCATTCCATATGAATCACTTATTGCTCCCATGGCATAGCATTTCAAATATTATTTTCATAAGATGACTGAATCAAAAAAAAGAGAGATTTATTGGTGATTGATACAGTTTTTAATGAAACCTGCTGCTGAATTTGAAGGATTATTCATTTAATAATGAATTGAATAGAACTAAATATTTTCTAATCTTTGGGAGGTCCTTGGTGCTCTCTGAGCTTTGTTGGTTTTTTTGTAGACAGTACCCAAATTAGTATCATCTTCAATGCTCGTGATGCACTAGCACTGATAATGTTACCTAGTTCGAGTAATGAAATGTCTGCAAGGAAACAACCAAGCTCAGAAAATACCAAGGACTCATCATTCCCACCCCAAGCTATATTCTCCTTTAGCAATAGCAACAGCACTTAAGACTTATATACCACTTGACAGTGCTTTACAGCACCCTCTAAGCAGTTTACAGAGTCAGCATATTGCCCCCAACAATCTGGGTCTTCATTTTACTGAGCTCAGAAGGATGGAAGGCTGAATCAACCTTGATGGTCAGGATCGAACTCCTGGCAATGTGAGCAGAGTTAGTTTTGCAATACTGCATTCTAACCACTGCACCACCATTGCTCTTTTTTTCTAATTTCTATTAAATATTAAATACAGCTGGCATCTGCATTTCATTTATACTGGATTAGTACAGTTCTCCTCCTTTTAGCTAAGTAGCAATGCTTTGTAGCGGCTCGCATTCAAAGGCAAAAAGGTGCCTTACAGCACACAGGAACACAAACGTAGTATCTAAAAAGGCTACTGTTTTTTCTGAGATAGTATGGCAGAGGCAAGTGGGAATTAATTCTAAATATTCAGAGATTGAGAAAAGTGAAAATTGAAGCTGCTAATTTATTTCTGCAAGGATGTTATCTCCTTCAACAAAAACTTTCCTAGAGGCTCCTACAATGGATGAATGGCTAGAAAAACTGATAGAACTAGCATAGATGGCAAAATTAACTGTTCTAATCAAAGAAAAAAAAAATACATATATTTTTGTGTCTACTTGGATTTTGTCCTTGAGACAAAAAAAAAATGAAATGTTTGAGTTTTGCTGATTAGATAAGTTTGTTGTAACAAAAATGGCTAGTACATTTTAGCAATGTAAAAGTAAAAAGTTGAGGCAGTGATGTTATTATTTTATTCTTACTGTGCTAAAAAGAATCAGAAGTCATTCATTTTTTCTTTCCCCTTTACTCTACACTTCTTTCTTTCCCTTTTCCCTTTCCCTTTTTGCCACCATTTTCATTTTAATTTCCATTTGTATTTTATCTCTAATAATCTTTATAAAATTATTTAACAATCTTCATAAAGGCTACAGGCAGTTTGAATGTTTTACATACATATTATTCATTATGTATTTTTCACAATCAAGATATATAAAAAAAAAACAAGTACCCATCATATCCTACTTGATGCCTCCACTGACTACTCCCACTTGGTCCTGGATCACTGGAGGATGATTGATTGCTTGGAGAACTTCTGAAATAATGAGTAATTTAATGTGTGGTGAGTGTAGGCATCCTATTGGTTTAATAAAATTCCTCATGTACAAATTTTATATTTAAGCATATGAAGTATTCATATACAATAGTTTTAAAAGTTAAACTATGTATTAGGTTTCACTATATAATAAGACCTCAGTACTCATTGTTAATTGGTTCCAGGATGTGCAATGAGTACCGAAAATAGAGAGTACCATTCCCCCCCCCCCATAAAAAATAATATATTAATCACAAGGCAACTGGCAGTGACAATTCTGAGTCAAGTACCAAGCAAACATCAAGTTCTGGGACAAAAACGTTGCATCAAAATGCATTAACAAATTTGATGAATTTCAAAGCAGTTGAGTACCTAGGTACCACTATATAAAGAACTATAATAATCAGGCACTCAGCCTGATTTATGTTCCAGTGACTCATTTATGACTCATTTATGTCTTCCAGTGACTGATTTATGTTTGTTCCAAGACGAATTTATGTTCCACTGAAAATCACTGAAACTTCAAAACAGTACATATTCTGCATGCCTTCTTTACATAATGTTAATAATCAACTACTTCACAATTCTTATATAATGAATTATAAGGATAATAAAATGTATTAGTAATTTATTAAAATAATACAATTACTTTAATGCTGTGTTGTTCCACAAATATATCCTTCATTGAAAAACTTATTAGACTCACTTAACTCCCTTTCAGCTCTGTAATAATATATTTTCAGACTGCATTAGAGTAACTCTTTATGAGTCCTGAGCAAGGAAAATCATATTCAGTCTCGCATGTACCGTGAATATTTCCATATTAAATACTAATATGCTTTCCATTGAGAAAATGCCTAGCAGACCACTCTGTAAAAATGGCAACCACAGTTGCCGGCAAAACATCAGGAAATCTGTACTCTAGACATTCTCACTAAATCCTGAAACCCCAAACTGCCCAATATAGAATCAAATTCATTTACTGTCAAATATTTATTCTTCGTTGTTATTTCTCAAGACCACCTATTCTATTCTATTGGTTAGTCATCTGAAGGTGTCAAAAGAAGCTTATTAGTTTTTATATTCCAGGCAGAGATATGCATTAAAATTGCATCTTCCTTTTAGTATCAATATTACCGGCATATTGATTGTTGTCTGCTTCCAGAAAACAAAACAAAACAAACAAACAAAAAACGGCAGACAGAGCTCAGGCTCACTTGATAAAAAGCATTTAGAAAATATAAGCTGGAAGAGCGTACATTACCTTGCGCCATCTGGGAGCTTTCTGTCAAAAGAGGTGCTGCGAGGAATAGCAGTTTGTGCCTGATGAAGAAGCTGCTGGCAATGCAGTCTGTCAGTTGTTCCTAAGATCGGAGAGGCACGAGAGAGAGGCTGCCCAGCAGAGGTTGGCACCCTATGCCAAGTAGTATTCCTCCTGAACGGAGTTTTATACTCACATGGGGTGCCCTCGCTGTCAAGTTTGTACTCCACCATCGGAATTCGACAGAGTTCTGAGCATCCCCTACAGCAGAGGTGAACATCACAATGAATCACAAAGATATTTTCTACCATAACAACGATGTCCCATTTCGTACTATGTAAGTTCAGTTTATTACCACTGATACAAGCTGATCACAAAGTGAACAGCAGTGAATTTATAAATGCATGAAATGTAAGGCGCATGTTTAGTAATCAACCGTCTGCTAAATAAAAAGTGTAGGCAAGTTTTATATAATGGTGGTATTTCAAAACTTGGAAGGCTGAAAGACAGATGACATAAACTGTGGAACTTATAATAGTATTTTAACATTGAAAACTAAGTTGAAGCAAATATGTGTACCCGTGTATGTCTGTACTATTATAATTATTGTGGTTGGTTGCACAGTCAGTCAAATATTTAGACTGGATTTGGCATTTTTATCCACAATCAAGCTCTTTCTAAGGATCTGGATAGGCAGACGTTGTTTGATAGTACTGAAGATAATGACTCAATGTCTCAGGATGTGTGCTGTTCCGAGTAAAGCTGCTTTTTGAAATTGACTGATTGTGATTTTGTCATTGCCGATAGTGTTCAAGTACTGCTCCAGTAGTTCTCAGATTACATCCAAGTGCCTATTACTATTTGCTTTCTTTTGCCCTAATCATTCTACTTTTTTGTAGGTGTTTGCATTTTGTGATTTTCTCCAGTTCTTTTTCTTCCATTCTACTGCCTCCTGATATTGCCATGTCCACTATCCTGACTTTCTTGTTTTTTAATCGACAGTTGTTAAATCTAAGGTATCATGTGATAAGATGCTTGTCTGTCTGAATTCTAAGGTCCCAGTGCACATTAGCTTCTTCCTTTTTTATTACTTTGCCTGTTTTGTGGTTCCACCAGTTCTTCTTGCGGGCAAATGATATTTCTTGTAGATCTTCTAATGTATCATTGTTGCAACTTTGTCATGATGTCCTTTATAGTCAGTCTGGGCAATCTTCTTGCAGCAACTAATTAGGTGATCCACTATTTCATCAGGTTATTTGCAGAGACAGCATTTACTATCTGTTGCTGTTTTCTCAATTTTGGTTTTATAAGTACTTGAACTTAAGGTTTGATCTTATCTTAGAGTTCTTGATGTTGTCAGCTTGAAGGTTACATATGTATTTAGCATGATCATCTTCATTTAGAGTCCTAATCTTGATGTACAAAATCTTGAAACCTTCAGTTTTCAGCATTTTCCCTTGTTGATGGTGAGGGTACCATATATGTCTAGTCCAAACTCTAGTGCAATATCTTGGCAGTATGTATAATCAGTATTGAGCAACAATTCTATTTCTGATGATGTTTTTCCATACTGTTTCAGTTGTCCTTATAAAGGAGATGGGATTGCTTGGCATATGTTTTTGATGTTTGACAGATATGGCCTGACTTGTTCCTCATTGTTAATAGAGGAATCAATGCAATGACAAACAGTGATGGTGAGAGTGAATATCCTTGAAAGATTCCTTTCTAGATACAGCATTAACCTCTTCTATGATCATTCACCAGCAAGCGTATATTTCACTGTGCTGTTGTTCTTTGCACAAAGCTTCAGATGTTTCTACTACTCCTGTTAAGTCTAAGCATTTCATTATCCAATTATGTGGAGACAAATATCTTCTTGTAATCAATTCAACCTATGTTCAAGTTGGTCTTGCAGTTTTCAATATCATCTTGACAATTAGGAGCTGATCTTTTTTGCTCTTCCACTATCTGGTCAAAAATGGACCATGGATCATTATTATTATTATTATCCCAAATCAATCCGCTGATTGATGAAGGTCTCTTCATTGAAGACTATATCTATCATACTGGTCTATATTATGGTTGATAGATATTTTTTTTTGACACACATACACTATTTCTTCTCTTCTCCATGCTCATGTTGAGGTGACCTTATTCCCAGGTAATCCTATGCATGATTAGAGACTCTTTATAATTAAACTATAAACTCACCATGTAATTAAAATAGGAACAGTTCCTCTCTCCTCTTTTAATCCACATTCTATTTTTGTGAATACTTGATAAATTACTATATGCAATCCTCTATGTCCCTAATTAGATTTAAGTCCAACTTAGTCTAGTTAGGCTTATTCCCAGACAAGAGAGCATAAGACTACAATCTTCTTAACCAGAAATAAAGAGCACAAGCAAAATCAAGCAGCATTTCCAGCCTCCCTCTAATATCCTTTACCTCCTTCACACCTCTGATTATTGGCTTCTGATATTTACAAAAAACAACACCAAGAAAAATACATTTATCATTTATACTGAACATGCATGTATCAGAACTCTTCAGATCTTGGATTCAAAGAAATACAATCCTTAACTGTAAGGGGAAACTAACTGGCAAACATCATTATTCACTGCTCTCAGATTTCAAACAAATCACTCTCCCAGCAACAGAAAGAAAGAAGATAATTCCTCTATTTATAAGATAGGCATTCAATGAGCATACCCAGAAGGCATTCATAAGAAAAGGACAAAAAGAACAGAATCCGAT
This sequence comes from Myanophis thanlyinensis, assembly GCA_017656035.1. Taxonomy (NCBI): domain Eukaryota; kingdom Metazoa; phylum Chordata; class Lepidosauria; order Squamata; family Homalopsidae; genus Myanophis; species Myanophis thanlyinensis. The sequence continues at coordinate 10,208 of JAEANM010017199.1, forward strand.
GGGAACATTACAAAGCTCTTTACTGATTGCGATATAAATTAATTTCGACTGTTCAGGGCAGTGATGGAATTCAATTTTTTTTAATATCGGTTCTGTAATGGGCGTGGCTTGGTGGTCGTGGCTGGGTGGTCATGTGACTGGGTGGGCAGTTTCTGTAAGCAGGGCAATAAAGATTATGCTAGAAACAACACCAGAATGTTTTTTTCCTGCCTTCCTTATAGGATTAACCCTGTAAAGTGGAAAAAACAAAAGAAGATTTCTTCTAACAACTGGTTCTCTGAACTGCTTACAAAATTTACTACCGATTTTAGCAAACCTGCTAGAACCTGCTGAATTTCACCTCTGGGTCAGGGGTTGAATATTCTTGTGGCACCCCTCTTGAAAGGCCATGACAGACCCTGAAAAATCTGATGGGACGAAACCTGCAACTTATTTACTAGCATTCAATTCTAGAATTGAAATAGGTTAATACACATATTGTCAATTTAAAGAACACCACTTCCAGCCCATAAAGTCCTGGATGCCAGATCATTGAGAGCCTGAATCGTTCTGCAACCCATCCTTTTCTTTGATAGAAATGAATGGGCAGGTCTGGTATGTATTACTATAGTCTGGTTGTGGAAAAGAACTGTTTTGCAAGAATTCTTAACTAGGTTTAGATGCTGTAATTCTAAGACTGCAGAAGAGAAGCACAGAAGTTCTTCAAAGAGACTTATTCTGCAGGTGATCAACTTTCCACAATGATGGCAGTATCATTTATCTAGTTTCAACATTGGCTCTTGACAGGATCACAATCTCTTTGAAGGAATAGATCCATAATATGGGAGATTGATTTATAGTTCCTGCCCGGCTAGTAGACAGAGGCTATAGCCATAAAAACTTTTGCTACCTTTAGTTATTACACCAGATATATGTGTAATTGGAGCAGGATGTCCTGGTGACATTTATTCTTGCACAAATCTTTGGGGCTGTCTGTGATGATTATCCAAAAACTACAACTGATTCAAAATTTAGGAAAAGAAGCGTTTTAGCCAAGTAACATCTGTTTTGCAGGTGCTGCATTGGTTCTCAACAGACTTCTGAGTACAGCTAAAATTGCTGATGAAGATCTATAAATCTCTTTATGGCTCAGGTCCTTGTTATCTTTGGGACTATCTTTTCTTGTACGTACATTCAATTTGAAATGTATGCTTTCGATTTAGAACGTCACAGGATTTGACAAGTGAAAAAGAACTTTCTTAGTGGCAGTCCCAGTTCCGTAGAGCAAAGTTAGGATGCTCCTTTCTTGCTAATTTTTTTTTTGGGAGGGGGGGGAAAATGTGGTTAAATCAATCCCCTCCTGCTTAACCTTGACAACATAAGGTGCAAATACCACGGCTGCTAGGTATTTTATCTGACTCTTGAATTTTCAAATATTATGGTTTTAATTTGGTTTCATGTGTTTTTCATTTTTGTGTGTGTATCCCTATGTCATTTCCATGATTGAACAAATGAGGAATAACAAAAATGTTCACATTTGGAATGCTTTTCTTATGCAAGAAATGTTTGTGGCTTTATACTTCAGAAGAAGGCAAGGGAACCAAGGTGGGGTCAATTCAATTACACTGAGTATGGAGAGGCAGGTTTTGCACCCACATACATAGGATTATAATTGGGGTCATTCAATGACAGGATATTCCAAGCAGACAAAAGCAAGTAGCTTCAAACAGTATATGACTATTCTCTGAAATTGTTGTCCTCATTTATGGTAATAACTATTAACTTAAATGGTTTCTAAAGGACCCAAGAGAAATAATTAGTTAGGGTCTGTATGGCTACATCTAACATTTAGATTCAGGTCCAGTGTCACTCGATTATCATACTCTGGAGCAGGCATGTCAAACATGTGGCCCGGGGACCGCATGCAGCCCATTCCAAGTGCACCTGCGGCCCACACAGACAATGTTTTACACACCACCTTGGATCTTCTTGAGTAGAAAGATGGGATAAAATATTTTAAATCAATAAATAAAATTAAGTAAGTGAGTAAACAGGAAGGAGAACCCTACATGCTGTCCTGAGTTCATTGTTGAAAAGGCAATCTAGACATGTAACAAATAAGCAAAAAAGCTTCTGAGGCTCTCCGGGCAAGAGAGTTGCAAGAGAAACACCTCTTCCCTGAAGCGACAGCAACTCCTCCTTAGCCTGGTCAGAGGAGCCAGTCGGGCAAAGCTAGTGCTTGTAACCTGACCCACACCACCGCCGATGTCTCGCTGTCCCAACAGCAAAATGGGTCACCCTCCAAGCTGCCAAGGGCGAGCCCAGTCACTGCGGTCCAATTGAAGAGAGTGGGGCCCTCATCACAACTCAAATGTGACAATATGGCCCTCAGGGGACTCTGAGTTTGACATGCCTGCTCTGAAGAATGCAGGATGAGGGCCGCCACTGCAGCTCACTAAAGGTAGCAGGGGTAGGTTGTGAGAGATGATAATGGAACTCTAGTCTGAGAAACACTAATAAAGCTTGTGAGATTCCCAAAGATATCTAAGTGTACAACTAAGAGGAAAATGTGTTGGATAACATGGGCCTTCATATGGTTCAGGCGGATGCGTCTTATAATTTTAAATAATTGTACATACTGACTCAAATATGACATCATTCCATTCTTTCAAAAACCATTCATGGACTTTTCTTTGAAAATGGGGAAAATGCACTTGTGATTTTTGGTGTTGACAATGAGAAAGGACAGAATATGGAGAAAAGGTGCAGGAGTTTAAGTATTTGGGGTCAACAGTCCAGTGTGATGGGGAGTGTGGAAAAGAGGTGAAGAGGCGAGT
>JAEANM010017200.1:0-13023 GCA_017656035.1 Myanophis thanlyinensis
CAATCAGCTGTCAGGTCGTCCGTTCACGATGGCGGACCAATGTGTGGACTTCGGCCGCGCATGCGCAGTATACAACACTTAGAATTAAAAATAATTAATAATAAGATTAAAATGTTTGTTCTTTGAAGACCTAAAAGTTATTATCAAACAGAGGTTGAAACAGTAAACATTTGCTCATGAATGAAGCCTAACTTTATAATACCTAATTGATTGTAAATTTATTTTTGTTTACAGCTGTTAAAAAATATGATAAACCTAGCATATAAATATAGTACAGAATATTTGGTTTTGTTTTATCTAGCAACAAATACCCTAAGGGGGTGATCTAGATGAGGAATGACATTCCCCGATGATCCAATATCAATCAAATTCAGTTGTAATTTTGCTTTTATTTATCTAATAAGCCATGAATTTTACAACATCATTCTAATTTGATTCACTCTAACACTAAGAATTTGGCTTGATCTAAGTGGTTCCAATGTTTACAATGTGTCCATTTTAAAATAATACATTTTATTAAAGTTTGTAATGATTACAATGATAAAATACTAGTAAAATAATGAAAAAAAAAAGATTAGGCGGAAGAAAGAAAATATAAAGAAAAAAACAGAAAAGGGGGAATTAAGAATTTAGTAAAGAAAAATAAAATATAAATAACTTTTCCCCTTCATCACAAGTACAAAACTTTCCATGTCTCAAATGTATAAAGGCACTTTGAAATTTTGGGTGGAAATGTAAAAAACATGAAGGGACATTTTATCGTACTTGTTAGATGTGTAAAAAATCTAAAGAAAAGTTGGATACATTAATTAATTCAGCAGATTTTAAAGGTTTAAAATACAGTTGAAACCAGACACCTTTCTTTTGGAACAATGGATTAGCAACCAGAAAAAAAAAAAACAGAGGGAATGATTCAGATTTAAAGAGACTCACCCAATGAAAGTTGTATGATCAAATGTGTGTGAGTATGGTGGCAATTGGGTACCCTAATGGTACTTAGAGCTCATGAAGCTATGATGGGTGCCCAACTTTTCCTCCCAGGTATGTCTGGTAAGCCAATGGGAAGTTTCTAGTCCCTAGTCTTGGGAGACTGGGTTTTGGGAATAGAGAGAGCATGGTGGAACATGGATCGAGGGTAGACAGCACAGTGCTTGCTATTTTATCACCTTCCTTGAGAGTTTTATTTACAATTGGGGGTGATTGGGGAGAAGAAGTCCACAGGGTTTGGTGCTCTTCCCTCCCCTAATTAACATTTTTGTGAGGCCTTTGGATGAGATCATTGATTATCATGGGGATTACAATATACTCTAATTCAGTGCATTTCAATGGTTATCTCTTTTACAGACAGGATTCTACTACTTGCAATCATAGTTTCAATTAAAGAAAGAGCTGTGGTGGCACAGTGGTTAGAATGGAGTATTTCAGGCTAATTCTGCTGACTGCCAGGGATTTGATCCTCACCAGCTCAGGGTTGACTCAGCCTTCCATTCTTTTGATGTCAGTAAAATGAGGATCCAGATTGTTGGGGGCAATATGCTGACTCTGTAAACCGCTTAGAGATGGCTGTAAAACACTATGAAGAGGTATATAAGACTCAGTGCTTATATACAATCTATTACTAAAATATTTTAAATATTTTGGTATATGTTATTAACTTTACTGGAGAACAAAATAGAAGCATTTTCAAAAACAATGTTGAATATAAGGGTAACAGTTTGTGAGGAAAGATCTGGCAGTTCCCAGGTAAAACAGAACTATTCCATAAACACTGAGCAGGTGTCGTACAATCTCAAGGCCAGGAACAGTGAGACTAAATTTCCACTAACTTGAAAGAGCAGGAGGAAAAGGTCTAGAATTTGAATCTTAGATCCAAAACACATTTACAGGTTTTGACTTTCTTGTCTCAAAAAGGAAACTAATTTCACTGTGCTGTTTTTGCAAGTTTTAGAATATACAGTAAAATCTCTAAAACAGGGGTGTCAAACAGCACCCCTGAAAACAGCAAAGGATTGGCCTGAGGTGCCTCTGCCAGCAAAAAATGGAACTGGGAGGGGGGCTGTGCACACACACACACACACATACCCTGAGCTCTGTTTTTGTTCGCAGAGGCCTAGCAAAACAAACTAAAACAAAACAAAAGAAGAAATGTTTCCCCTTTTGCATTTGAGCATGCAAGAAGGGACAGGAAAGGAGAAAGGGAAAGAGGAAAGACAAAGAAAAAGAAGGAAAGATGAGAAGAGAGCAAGGAAGGAAAAATAAAGAAGGGAAGGAAGAAGAAAGGAGAATGAAGAGGGAAGAAAAGGAAGGAAGATATGTAGATAAATAGATACCGTGTTTCTCCCAAAAGACACCCCACCTAGAAAAGAAGCCTTATCACGTTTTTCAGCACATGCAATAAAATTAAGCCCCACATACAAAATTAGCCCTAATTAAGACCCCGCCCACCCCGGGGTGCAAGTAAACTTAAGCTATGGAGGGGGTGGAGCTGCCCTACTTACCAGGCCTCGCACACCCAACAATGGCCTTGCCTTCTATGTCCGCTTCTTCTGTGGGTGCTTGCTGCCACTCGCATACATTGCCCCAGCCTCCATTTCGCCTTCAGATGCTTTCTGGAAAGTTTCTTTGCAGCCGATAATAGAGCTCTGGGGTGATGCATGCATGTGGCGGCAAGCACCCACAGAAGAAGAGGACACATGTGGATTGTCCCTGCCTCCGTTTTGATTTCAGATGACTTCCAGAAGGCAATCTGCAGCTCTGTTATCAGCTGCAGAGAGCTTTGCGGAAGGCCCGAAACTCTATTATCGGTTTTCCTCCCGTTTGCCAAAAAGCCTCCATTTCAAATGCTGAAGGTTTGGAATGGAGGCTTTTTGGCTCACGGGGAGAATGGGGAGGGGTTTTCCACTTCCTGTCATCCTTCCCTCAGTCTGTGCTGAGCTTGAGGAATGAATGACAGGCAGCAAAATTCCCCTCCCTATTTTCCTCCCGCGAGCTAAAAAGCCTGGGATCACTTGACCCAGGCCTATAACCATCTGCAGCAGGGACTTTTTTTTTTTGTTGCAAAAGGTCTTTCTTGCTGCGTTAGGCTACGTGGGTCAGGACAAAAATAAACGCTCAAAAAAAGTTACGGTACATATTTCAGGCAGAGTGTGGAGTTACTCGCTTGCCCACACACACTTCATCCACTAAAGAATTGGCCCGGTGGCCAGGCTTGCCGGAGTGGACGACAGCAGACTTTTTCAGGAGAATGGCTACCGGTAGCTGGAGTGACTGTTCCAGATAGGCAAGGGTGCACGAGGCGCATGGGTCGCGTTGCTCGCTCTTTTCAGCAGGGAAAGAAGTAGCCTGGTAGCAAAGTGCTTTGGACAATGGGCTGCTCTTTTCAGCGGGGAAAGAAGCAGTCCGTTGGTGAGGGGCTTTTGATGAATGGGATGTTCTTTTCAGCGGGGAAAGAAGCGGTCCGTTGGCCAGGCCAGGCATATGGGGAGAAAATTATGACACCCCTAAAAAAGAAGCCCTAGCCCTAGCCCAGCATGGCTGGCTCAGGAATTCTGGGAGTTGAAGTCCACGAGTCATGAAGGAGCTGTAATTGCTCACCTCTGCCCTAGCCAGTTTTTCAGAGGTCAAAAGAAAATAAGGTTCGGGCGTATCTTTGAAGAAACACGAGTAGATAGATTATAATGAGTGTGAGTGAGTGTCTTAGGGAAGTCAGCAGTTGACCACCACAGGTGTCCCTAACACGAGTGACATCAAGCTGGCCACAGCTACCCTGAGCTCAAACACAACCCCGATGTGGCCCTCAATGAAATTGAGTTTGACAACCCAGCTGTAGATAATAAAATTATGCTTATGTCTGTGATGCTTATTAACAAGAAAACTTCACATATTCTTGCTAATTTGGCAGATATTTTCATTGATTCTTGTCAATTCAGTAAATTTGTTTTATCTCACAAAACCATCCCAATTTTCTTATAAATTTTGCATTCAGAAAATGAACGACTGTAACTATCTCCTGGACATTGCAGAACAACCAGAATATGATCTAGAGGCCTTTGTGTACCAAACCCAATGCTTCATAAATGAAGGATCAAAAAGCTTCCTCAGTCTGAAAGGTACAAAAGCTGCATTTGCATTCATCGTGAATGATTGATTTAGCTTTAAGTTTTGCAATATGCATTTCAAATCCTGTAGAATAATTTGTTGTTTAGTCACTAAGTGGTGACCGTTTCTTCAGGACCACAACATGCCAGGACCCCTGGTTCTCCACTGTCCCCTAGAGCCCATTTAACCTATGCCCACTAAGTTGATGACATTATCTAACTATGTCACCCTCTGCTGTTCCCTTCTCCTTTTGCCTTCAATCTTTCCCAACATTAGGTCTTTTCCAATGAGTCCTTTCTTCTCATTTGGTGGCCAAAGTATTTAAACTTAAGCTTCAATATCTGTCCTTCCAAAGGTCAGGGTTAATTTTCTTTAGGACTGTAGAATAATGCAGAGATGCAATTGCTATAGAGAAACTAACCCTTGTAATTATAAATTGGGAAAGACGCAGAACCCTAATGTTTTCTGGGAATGTAAGGAGAGAATATTTTTTCTTCTGATTTACCAAGAGAATGTGCCCATCAGAATTTTCCTATCTAAACTGAGTGTGACACAGTACAAGGCAGACAGAAACTTTCCAGCACAACGAATACAGGAGAAGATAGTTTTTTCTGATATCAAATTGTTGTTATTTCCCCTTTTTTAAAGTATAATCAGATTGATTCTGGGGGTTCTATTGAGCATGGTTCTTGAATTAATCTTCAATTTCCAATTTAGGAAATAGAAGATTTGGAAGCTATCTATTAATTATCCTTTGCTTCAACATTTGCAGTTAAGGCAGGACTTTAATCTATAAGATCTATAATGCCTGGGAGAAGTTCTGCTGCTCCCCCACTCCCTGTAGTTCAGCATAGCCATGGTGGCGCAGTGATTAGAATGCAGTACTTCATGCTACGTATTTTTGCTGACTGCCGGCTGCCAGGCAGTTCAATTTTCACTGGCCTAAGGTTGACTCAGCCTTCAATCCTTCCGAGGAGGGTAAAATGAGGACACAGATTGTTGGGGGCAATATGCTGACCCTGTAAACAGCTTAGAGACGGCTGTAAAGCACTGTGAAATGGTATATAAGTCGAAGTGCTATTGCTATAGGATGGACATGTGGCATTGAATCCCCCTTTTTAATGCATGCAGAAATCTTGGTGCTGAATTTGGGCATATGCTGTTGAGAAACAATTTCTATTATTTCCCCTTTAGTGAGAGGTAAATAGTTTTATAAGCTTTCTTCAGTGATAACACTGATCAATCAGTCCTCTGTTGTGCAGCTGATTTTACTCACCCCCACCCACACACCCTAGTCATTTTACTTCTTTTACAAAAAATAAACTGGCTATAAAATGAAGACCCAGATTGCTAGGGGCAATATGCTGATTCTGTAAACCATTTAGAGGGTGCTGCATCACTATGAAGCAGTATATAAATCCAAGTGTTATTTCTATTGTTATCTAACACCTGAAAAAGTATAAGCAATTAAATATTGTCCCCCTGTAGTCCACTTATAGTTACAGGGCCAGGATGTAAATTAATGAAACCTTATGCTATGGTGCCTGTGAGAGTCATTCTAGCACAGAGGTGCACTCTATTTTAGATGTATAGGGAAGTCCAACATTCTCATTTCCATTTGTCCTAGTCCAATTAATGTTTCTATTTAATGAAACTTCATGTGGGCCTCATGGGGGTGTATTTCCTTCCCCTAGAAAGGAAATTTATTTTTTTCTGAATTCTCTTACATCTTTCACTCACTTTGACTTGCTCATTTTCTCCTTTTTCACTTTCCACAGAGACTCTAGACGAACTAATGCTAGCCATGCAAATGGAAGAACAGGCCAGCAAGCATCTGAATCAACGTCACCTTCAATAACCGCCCATCTGTTAAATGAACCTTTGCCCCTCTATCTGTCTGTCACTTATTTGGTTGGCAATTAATGCATTTTAAAAGCAAACAGATAATCCAGCCTATTTGCTTTGAGCGAGCGGGTCTTTTAAACCTGATGCAGGAAAGGGGTAGCTCTCAGCCAAAAAAATTTAGGACTTTTCCCCTCTTCTCTTTTACAGTACTGAAAGCTGCATAAGGAGGGCTTGTTAGTGTTACATGTTAAGCGTGTGCATATTTCTAGTGTATATAGAATCTTTGACTAAATATTTTTATGTTACCACTGAGCGCAAACCAGGGAATCTTGAACTGGATTTGCTGTTCTTAAGACAGGAAAAGTGAGTGAAACTGTTTAAATAATTTTTTCTAAATTCATTAACTTCTGCCTTGCAAAAGCACTACGGTGTTTTCTGTAGGTCTCTAGTTTGTTCTGACTGTTTCACTGTGAGTGAGGAATCCAATTGGATGAGTATTCTTGGTAGATGGAGTTTGCTACTGGATGACACATTTCTTTTTAAATAGGCAAATTTTGCCGTTCCTTTCAGATCCTTTCAGTCTAATAATGATTGCCATAAATACATATAAAAATAGGGCTAATGACTAAAAAAATTAAAAATATTCAGTAGCTCAGAACTGATTCACAAAATTTTTAAAAATGCGATTTTACAGTGTTGGGGATCGGAAGGTTAAGATATGGTGCTCTGACTACTGTAATAGATGAATGGATCATATAGTATGAATATCAACCATTGCTCTAAGTATAAATTTCTGGAAATGGATAATCCTGAGCATCTGTGGTTACACCTAAAATCAAAGGTTTTAAGACAGAAACTTTTATTAAACAACAGTTTTACTTTCTAAAAATATTGTTTGCTACTGAAAAATAAATAAATATATATTTAATAATGAATGCTCTTAGAAAAGATGAGTCATGTTTTCAATTATTTTCAGACCAAATAAATGACCTTTATGAATTTGAGGAAAAACTTTCAGAGTAAACAGCTGTATTCCAGTTGTTAAATTGTAAGTACTAGTCTCATTCCAGCTGGAATAATGAAAATTATGATTTAAAACGTTTAGTCAACAGGTTGCTCTACCTATTGTGCATTAAAGTTGGCTTTTAAGTAACACATGTAAACACAGTTGGAAAGATTATGTTCTTGGTTATACAGGCTATAAGAATGCAGCAGAAGGTATGTATTCATGTAAGTATTTAAGCAAATTAATTTAAAGGTAAGTCTTGAAGTACAAAATTCAATTCAATTTTATTTAACAGATATTCCATTTCCTGTTTTAGAGTGTAGATTAGTTGTAGAAAGAGCTGTTCTACATTAATATATAATTCATAATCATATGAATTAGGGTTGGTCTATGAAACTGAACAAAAATTATCCAATAGTAAAAGTCATTTTTGTTTAAAATTTCCTGAGATTTATCTCCTTTGGTGGTATTGAACAAGTTATTTGTTGCCAGATTATGAGAACTGTAATTTAGTACAATCTGTGTACCGCAACAGATGAAAAAGATAGTCTAGTAATTATCTAATCAATGAAAATAGAAATCACCTGCCCCAATGTCTCAACTGCTACACAGTTTGCACTGCAGTTATATAGTCCTCCATGCTTTCTTCATAGGGACATAAACTTTTTTTGAAAAGTACTTTGTGCAAAGAGTGCAGAAAAATGGAGAGAAGATTAAAATCAACAATAAACCCAATACTTGAATGAAATTAAGCAAGTGGCTCAGAAAATACTTCACTGTCTTCAGAGTGCAATTCTTCAGGGCTTGATTCTGTCTCTAGGTTGGGGAGGAAAATAATTTCAGTCAAAAAAAAAATCAGTCTTGAATCTCTTACTGAAACACTGAACTAATTTTAAGCATGTATATACTGTATATATGCATACCCATGTATACACATGAACACCATTCAGGTCATAGAGATTGGTGCTGCAAAAATTAAATAAATGACTATAGACCAATTTATTTTGCAATAAAGTTACATCACGAAGATATGATTTTTATCCATTTTGGTTTGTCAGCAGGTATTTCCTTCCACAGGTTTGATATACACAAATACACACAAAGAATATATAAAAATACTGGTTTTTATATTTTTATTGCTTGATTAAGCAGTTTCTGAGTTTAGCTGTAAATTATGTGTTAAGTGCTTTTCTTTTTCTGCACCAACAGAGAATTTACAATTCTATAAATTATATATTTATTCTGTATGTATGTTTCTTGTTTTAGATTTTTGCCCATGACTGCAAAAAGCATACCTGTTAAAGAAGATTTTCCTGTAGCCAAACAATCTGCTGGAATATTGACTATATTGGTAGCCAATATGTCAGCCTGTACAGCGTCCATATTCAAATACAAATTTGCAGCATCTTTCTGAGAAAAGAAGAATTCATTTTAATTTGAAAATATGGAGATTAAGAATGGCTCTTGTCTCTGCCTGTCGCAAAACCATTCAGACTAAATTCTCTACACACCTTCCTAACTCGAATCCCATGATGATTATAGCACAAATTACTGGAAACAAAGAGCAAGTTCATACAAGTGCATCAATTGATTTCACTTTGATACATGGGCAAGCATATGAAGCATTTCCAATGGAAAGTTAACATAGGTCTTACTGTAATTATTATGCTGCAGTTTAATTAGACATGAACATGCATATGTGAATCAGATTAATATCCTGGTCCTTAAGTTGGGGGTTTGATGGCCTCAGTGTTTTGATCACATTGGATATGCCAACTGTGACTAATGAAGCAGGAAAAAAAAATCTGTTTTTCATATGCCCACTCAGTCTCTTGTCACCTTTCAATTATATTCCACACACCAGAAGAATACTGAGGAATAAACTAATGTAAATCACTTAGCCAATTCTGCAATCATTAGTAGCCTTTGTTTTAACTCCAATTAAAACTCTATGGCTGCTGGGAACTATAATTTCCTAACATCTGCGGGGCAAAATATTTCCACTCTTGGTCTTGGCAATGGCAGATTTCAGTAATCTCGAGATAATTAACTTGCCCTTTGATCTCAATCTATGGCATACTATATGTTGTATTCATGCATAATTGATAGTAATCCAAAAGGTCTTGTCTCTGGATTATCAACATTGTATAGGGAGGGGTTTTTTTTGGAAATGATTATAAAATGACAAGGCTTACTTAATATGGCATAATTATGCACAGGTATGATGGCATATAGGTTTACAGATGTGTCCTTTATCCTTTTAAGTTGTCAGTTCCCTTTGAAAGTGCTGTTAATACAAATAAAGGCCAGGCCATAATTTGATCTCCATTATTGAATTATTTTGAAATGGAGAAGATTTTAAAGACTTTTGAAAGGGAAAATATACCAAGTAAACAAATTCAATTATATCATAATGCAATGTGTCCCAAAACTGCAAAGCAACCTCTGCTAACATAGTTAATGAAGTTGTATGGCAAGGATTCTGTGAACAAAATTCACCCATGAGCAAGCTAGTATTGCAAAATATTGGAGCAAGGATACATCAGAAAATAATGACATTACAAACAAATGAACAATAAAGAGATCTGCCTAAGCCCTAAGGCAAATGATAGAAATCACTATTTCTGTCTGTCTCTCTGTCCCAGTGTTTTAAGCTTCCACCAATTTTGGTCAATTGACATTTTCCTTAGCCTTAAGACTGAACTACCACTGTGTTGTGTTTATCCAATAGCCATGGCTGAACAGCACTAGTTTATGCCTTGGCAGGTTCAAGTTCTTACCTTTCTTTAAATCTAGGAACCACTACTGCTGTGGGGCAATCATGCAAAACAAAATTGAAATTGATCAGATTTAGGGACTCTTTAAAAATACCTAGCAGGGGGAGGAGAATAAATAATGTTTACTTAGGCTCCTGAATGTTACTTGGAAAGATGGGAATAGAAAGGAAAAACTTTCCATTTTTTTTGTTTCAATGAAACATCCTTTTCAATATTGTCAGTTAATTTTCTCTAAATATACATCCCTCTACAATATAGACTTTAAATATTACTATATTTGTTAATGGTACAATAATTAATTTCAAGCTGTTTTCACTGTACCAATATAAACAACAAAAACATTTTAGAGAAATTGGTGTAATTATTTTGAAGTTATATATAATATCTGGATTTGTTAAATGCTGATATTCTGATTTTTTTTGTGTTATTTGTTTAGTCTTTTTTTACTCAATGAGATACAGTACTTAGCAGCTGTTGAAATATGTTTTAAAAATACATGCTGATTTTAATCCTTTATCCTGTTCTTAAAATATAAAACTTAGAATTTAAAATTGAAAATCCATCAGGCAAGCACAATATATACAGGACTGATAACACATACCATGAATAGCTCGAACAATTTTTCTCCCATGGCCCTCTGAATGTAGTTCTCAATCACTTTAAACATCTGTACAAAATACTAGAAGGAAACATCAGTCCAGCTATAGGAAAAAGCATCACAATTTTGCAAACAATTGAAACAATTTACAAAATATTTTCTAAAGCACCTCCCTGCCTGAAGTGATAAAAAAGCTGTGTCATCTGAAAAGCTAACTGGTTTTCCACATCACTATGCGTATCCACTGGCAACTCTGCTGGATCTGTTGCTGAGAGTGCTTATGCAGGCAAGCATTGGCAGCATTTGAAACATGAATTACTCCAAGGAAAGAGTACTTTTAAAAAACCCTCTCTTTTTATGACCTTGTAATCCCTTGCTTTGGGGAAGAGTCGGGATGACTGGCTGGAGCTGAGCGTTTACTGGCTGGCTGTCCTTCCTGACACCATGAGGTGTTGGCAGCAGATATTATTTCGTTGTGTCTAGCAGAGAAATATCTGCCACTATCTTGGATTGAACTCTCAGTTTTCTGAGTAGGTTGAGATTTCAATCCTAGGTAATGGCAGATGTCTCCAAGGATGCTTCACTTGTAAGAAATCACCGTGTGAAGTGTCCCTTTCAAACTTTGCTCAATTAAAACAAAACACTGTAGCAACTCATAGGTTTAGTTCGTATTTTGTTTTTCTCTTCCTGTGCTTGTACTAGAGTGGAGAGGGAGATGAGGGGAGCTTTATGCATTATCAGTAACAGTTTTAAAACAAAAACTCTATAGGAAGATCATTCTGCAAGCTTTACTTAAATACAGAAGCAATCCCTTTTCTACACAAACATGTTTCCTCCCTGTCCATCTTGTACTTCAGCCATAGCTTGATCTTGCTTCTATTGAATTCAACTGCTATAATCTCACTTGCATATGCAGTCTTAATTTCAGAAATGACAGGTATAAGCTACATCCAGTTATCCCCCCCCCCTTCCAAATGGTACTTGCCTCTAATGTGATGCTAGCTTGTCTTTGGCAATTGGTGTGGTCCTTGTTGCCCATGGCACACATAAGGCCATGTACCACATTCAAGATGATCAGCTCCTCAGCCACTTCTCTAGATTCCTGGGCCAGAATTCTGGGACGGGAATAGTGGATAGTTTACAACTAAAATACTAACAGAGACTGGTTTTGTAAGGTCTGAATGCATGACTGGTGTTTCAGTTCAACACTGAAGCAATAGTTCAAATAGTGCAGGCTACACGTGGCCTATCCCCAGCACTCATTTTTGCTGCGCTCAGAACAAGTGAGAGAAATGTTTTTTTTCTCTTTCTTTTGGAATGGGTGATTAAAAAGCAAATGGCTGCTTGGGGTTTCTACAAAATATATATTTGCCCCTTAAATCTACACAAATCTCATAGAACAAATAAATAAATAAATACACCAGATTTTCTTTGGTAATATTCCATTTGGTCTTTCCTCTGTAACAACATCAGCAACAAAAATAACAATACTGTAACCGGTTGAAAAAAAAAGATGGAATAACAGCAGCAACAACAGCATAGTTTAAATGCCTTTGCATCCTTTTTGGATGAAGTAAAAAGTGGCAATTGGACCTGATTTTGCTACCACCATTTATCTATAAAACTATTTAAAAAATAGTAAAAAAGAAAAAGTGCTCCGTTTCACTTGGGAATGCAAGTGTATTGTGTACTCTACTATAAAATATGTATTAAATTACATAATTTAAATGATTTAATAACACCTAAATCACTTATTTAAATAACCACTTTGCATTTCAAAGATGATAATCTAAACAATTAAATATGCCTTTTTCAGGATACCAATAAAGCTCCAAACTAATACTGTCTCTGTACAATAACACTGTAATAATAAATACTTGGTAATACTGTCCATATTGTGCTGTTAATCAGATATCAACATGGACATTAAGATCAGGATATCAACAAAGCTCCAGACAAAATAATAAGTACTCAGTAATACTGTCCATATTCAAGAAACCTATATATAATAATTTTACAATTAGTCTGGTGCTTGTAAATGACTAGTGACCTTTCATTATTAATTTGGATCGGTATAATTTGTAAAAAAAAGTATGTTCCTAATTATTTCAATTATTTAATTATCCCCTCCCTCAGAACTACCCTTTTCTCTCCTCCATTACAACAGCATATTATAAATGGAAAGATGCAAAGATTTAAATATATTAAACAGTATTTGCTTCTTTTCATTTTCCTTTGTAATTGTGATAAAAGTCTTAATTATAAAGGATTATAGAAATAATGGTCTTCCATTATTCCAAGCAGGAATATAGGTAATTTTTTTGTCCAAATAACTATTTTTCTTTAAAAAGTATCTGAAGGGTGTCTGTATCATACTTGTTCTGGTTTATGCTTAGACCTAGTGCTTCCTTGTATCTCTTTTGCTGGAGGAGCAGTTATTTCAAATGTTTAGAAAGCTAGTTCCAGTAACTAAACGTTTCTTACCCAATGGTTTTGGCTGCAGCAGCTTGCTGAACATATGCTGGCAAGGATTCCATCAGGCGCAAAGAGCCTGCTTCTGAACAGATGATATAATATAGAAATCAAATACAGTACCTCATAGCTTTCCCAAAGTTTTGTTTTCAATCCCAGGCAATGTAACAAGAAGAATACTCAGGACTATAAGATCCCAGGCAATGTACCACAAGAATATCAGGACT